>JAVJIX010000154.1:2120000-2360507 GCA_036785185.1 Paratrypauchen microcephalus | reverse complement strand
GAGTTGACTAATTGAGTTCTGCCTGAAGTGAGCATACAGTAACACGTAATATGTAGCAGTCTGCCAAAAAACTGATAACAAAAGACGGTAATGTGGTAAACTCATATTGCCATTCTACATTTAGCTCATTAAAAAGAATGAATATGTCTATTTCATTTGTTGAATTAATCATTTTATTTTATTGTACTTTTATTTTATTTATTAATTATTTTTGTTTCATACATTTTTAAAGGTGTAACTTTTCGATTCAGGGACTGTCATCTACTTTTTTCTGTGAAGCTTTTATTGCTCTCCCTGGAATGTCCCACAGTATGATATTAAACAGTTCTAGCTTACATTTATTTAAAGGAGAATTAACGTTTTTTACAATCTTACAATCTTATTTTGGTAATAAAACAAGTTGTTTTACTCACCCATAGCACTTTGGTGTCATATGGAGCACTTCCAGAGATGTTTTAGATTAGCGATCTCCATAATGTGAGTTCTCGGGACACATGTTTGCGGTCTCCAAATAACACAAACTTTAGCACTTTTCAAATCATAGAAGCTCAATGTCTTAGTCTACGCTTTCGTTTGAGTCAAAAGTGGCCTGTAATCCGAGATTTAGCCATAGTTTCGAGTAGATGAGGACACCAGTGCGCATGTGCGGAGTCACAGTTTATTTCGCTCTCAGCTCCCGGGACCCAAACATGAAACGCAAAACTGTAAATTATGGATAAATCTCGGATTACAGGCCACTTTTGACTCAAACGAAAGTGTAGACTAAGACATCGAGCTTCTATGATTTGAAAAGTGCTAAAGTTTGTGTTTTTGGAGACCGCAAACCCGCATGTGCCCCGAGAACTCACGTTACGGATATTGCAAATCTAAAACATCTCTGGAAGTGCTCCATATGACACCAAAGTGCTATGGGTGAGTAAAACAACTTGTTTTATTACCGAAATAAGGCTCAGATTGTAAAAAAAACGTTAATTCTCCTTTAAAGGCGGTTTTATAGCTGAAAAATACAACAGGCATTGTGACTGTGAGCGGGGTCGCCTCTCCACAGATCTGACTTGTAACTTGGTCTGGTTTGGTCTTCATGAAGATAGGAAGGTTTAATGTCATACTGTGGAACAGCCGGATAAAAAATTAAAATAGCCTGTAAACGTCTAGGTTTAGATTGAAATCACACAAGAAGTGAATAGACAATAAAAACAAGCATACAAATGCAAATATGTCACTTCATACTTAGTTTTTAATCGTCTTATTTTTAATATCTACAAAACAAAACAATGATAATTGTCTAATATCTCCACCTCTACTAACATGTAATCCAATCCAATATGTAAAATTTGATCCTTCATGTATCTCCTATTGAACTTCTTTACAGACACCACACCCTATAGTGTCTGAAGTGCCCGCATACACTACTTAAGAAACACTTAAGACCCCACTGTGGGTGAAATTAGCCCAAGATAATCATCTCCTTCTGGGCTATTGCCACTTCCAGCACCAGCCCTGTTTTACACTCCATTTACCAGGAAGAGAGGGAATGACCTGCCTCACTGACCCCTTTGGTCTGATCCCCTTAGCTAGTGGGACAGCAGTAACAAAATGTCCCTCTCAGCTTTTGACGCTAGAGCTAACCTTTACTGAGCACGTTAATATACAATATCTAATTTATTCATTTCTTAGCCATATTTGAATCAACAGCCAAATCGGATTTCTCCAAATATCCATATCCATATCAATATCCATACTTTCTTCTCTTGTCTCTCTCCAGTCGGTCTTTCACGCCCACCTCCTCTCCAACCATTGTGTGCCTGAAATCGCTCTCTTTCCGCACGATTTTGTCTCAAAGGTGGTCGGAAAGAATCTTGCTGAGGTTGAATCTATTAAGTCGTGTTTTGATCGAGCTGTACGTTTTGGTTCAGTCGGTGTGGCTCAGGATAAGCCTTCACTGAAATGTTTTAATATGCAATTAAAACTACTACTAAATCAGTCACCAAATTGCAATTGTATTGGCAATATATGTACACAACAGCTAAAATGTCTTGTCTGTTTAGGGAAAAAACAGTGTGTTTGAAACAGTTGTGAAATGCTGGGATTAAAGAAATGCGTGCGAGTATTCATGAATCAGGAAGACTGAATGTAGTAAAATAATTTCATGTCACGTGGTAGTTGGAAGGATGTAAAAAATTACTACAGTGGTACCTCACCTTACGAAAGACCCAACAAACGAAAATTTCAAGTTACGAAACGCGAAATCTCAAAAATTCAAATAATGTGCGCTCAGCCACACACATTATACACTTTTCTCAGACTGGATTTAAACTTTTCTCACATTTGTCTCTCGTTTAAACACTCAAACTTTCATAGATTTTCAACAAAATTATTAATAGTGAAGTGTGGGGGGAAGGGGGAGGGGGGAGAAAACTGCGCTCTGACACGTGTG
The DNA here is from genome assembly GCA_036785185.1 of Paratrypauchen microcephalus. NCBI lineage: Eukaryota > Metazoa > Chordata > Actinopteri > Gobiiformes > Gobiidae > Paratrypauchen > Paratrypauchen microcephalus. Next base: position 2,358,070 of record JAVJIX010000154.1, on the reverse strand, counting down.
ATAGCGCAGCATGACCCGGCGCGGGGCTGACAGCAGGTCTAGACCTGGACTAAACCAGGACTGGACCAGGACTAAACCTGGACTAAACCAGGACTAAACCTGGACTAAACCTGGACTAAACCAGGACTAAACCTGGACTAAACCTGGACTAAACCAGGACTAAACCTGGACTAAACCAGGACTAGACCAGGTGGATTAAAGCGCCGCGCGCGGGTCTATTTCCTGGTTTCGTTTCGAGTCACGGCTGAGGCGAGCAGCGAGGGGGACCGCACGCAGTCTGAGCGCATGAACGAACACATGCAAGAGCCGCGGTGGTCTAATCCTGGTCTAGAGGAGGTCTAGAGGAGGTCTAGAGGAGGTACGGTTTGAGCACGGGTCTCGTTCATGCGCTCAGACTGCGTGCGGTCCCCCTCGCTGCTCGCCTCAGCCGTGACTCGAAACGAAACCAGGAAATAGATCCGCGCGCGGCGCTTTAATCCACCTGGTCTAGTCCTGGTTTAGTCCAGGTTTAGTCCTGGTTTAGTCCTTGGTCTAGGCCTGGTATAGTCCACGTTTAGTCCTGGGTCTACAGTCTCTACGCAGAACACAGTGTTACACTATAAAAAAAGTTATACTATAAAAAAAAACTTGGATCGGGGCTTTGGAACGAATCAGGCCTTTTCTATTGAAATAGCGACTCAACTTACGAAAAATTCATGTTACGAAACCACTTCTGGAACGAATTAATTTCGTAAGGTGAGGTACCACTGTATTTTAAAATGAAACAATGAGTAAAATCATGATGCAGTATTTGTGTAGCTTAAGTGTCTGAGGGAGGTGAGGTAACGAGTAAGAAAATGAACAGTTTAAGGTCTGTTCAATGTAAATGTTAGAATAAGACTGAATGAGCCACGGTTTACTCCCTCTGAGCATGGACTGAAATGCATCCTCTTTTTTTTGGAGAGCCCAGATATGTATTCGAGAACGGTATGTGTGCGTGCATTTTTCTCACGGAAACTTGGGACCCTATGATAACATGCATTCAGTCAAACATAGGAAGCAGTGAACACGCATATACAGATGTCCACTTCTATTAGAACCTCCGTAACGTGGCAAAGATACGTGAGATAAATATAAAAATGATCACTTCTCTATTCTTTGTCTTCATTTATTTATTTAAGATGGACAAAAACAGCTTTCACTGTTCATTTCCTGAGCATAAACAAGATAGACTTTAAAGCTGCCATATAAAACAAACAAAAAAAAAGCCCAAAGTTTAAACCACATTTGTTTACTGACAGGTCTACTATGGTTGGCCATTGTAGGCCTGTTGATTAAAAAGACCCAAGCACATCACTGACAATTAGCACTGACTGAATCTCAATCTCAAATGATTAATTGCACAACCGACTGAAAATAAACAGCTTTTTTTCAGAATTATTTTCAGAATTGTAAAGAGCACGATATTCTCCATTATCTCATTATCTTAAAGGGCCCATTTATGCTGTTTTTTGATCTGTTATAACACAAAACCCAAACAAACCCTGCATATTTAGCCTGAGAAGACACCCTGTTCCAATTTGTGATGTCATGTGGTAAGTGCTCCACACACCTTCACAAGAATCATTTGGATGATTTCAGCCCTGGAATTGCCCATCTCCCCTGAACTAAATGTAAAATGTAGCTGTTAACTTGAAAACTACTACTACATGACATCACAAGGTGGAGTAGAGCATTTTGAGGTTTAGAGATGCAGACAGATGCAGACAAACATGTGTGAATGAAACAAAACACAACTTCACGTCTGTTTTTGAGGAGGTAACAATTAGGAATGGGCATTCGGTGAAGTTTTCTTCATCGATTATCGGGAGAATTAATGAGTAATAATTGGTTAATCGTTAACATATTTTGTATTAAAAAGACAACAACCATTCACTCATGTGTGTCGCTTTTACGATGTCTGCCGAGGCTGTGGGAACAGGCGCTTCTCCACGGGAAAGTAAATCTGCAAATCAACATGTGTAGAGGTGGATTAAAGCGAGGCGACACGCATCCTGCAGCCTCTGCTAGCGCGCTCGGAGTTAGTCGCTTTGGGATCCGAGCTAACCGCTGCTAGCCCGCTGTCTCTGTCCTACCTCCTCCACACAACCCAGCCGTATCTGCAGCACATTTTATTAAGTCGTGAAAACCTTTGCCCTCCACGGCACTGATGGGGAGCATGTCTGTTTCGATCATCTTCGCTATCAGTTCGGTGACCTTCTCTGCTCGTTGAGCACTGCAGCTCCTCCTGGTCTGTGCTAGCGCAGAGTCCAGGCTAGCCTGTGATAGAGATGATGAACCGCCGCCACCTTCTTTTACTAGACTTGGATGCGCGGTGTTCAAATGATAAATCATTTGTGTTGTCGATGAGGTATATTTGTATGCTGCATTGCAGTGCGCTTGGTCATTTTCTAAATTAAAGTGGTCCCACACAACACTTCGCCGCGACCTCTTCATGTTTTGGCGATTGACCTACGGAAGCTCGCATATATCAACTGAGGCGCGCCAACCGAGGCGACTTTTTTTTTTTTTTTTAATCGGTTTGTCAACGAAAATGAACTTGCTTGGTGAAATTCTTAATGATCAGTTATCGGTTAATCGATTAATTATGCCCATCCCTAGTAACAATATCATATAACATAACATGGCGTAAAGCTCACGAGTGAATTTTGTGTAATATAAGCTGAGTTATATTGTTGGGAATGGCTGGGCTGTGTGCATTTTTCTTACAGATGTTCAAACTCGGCCGTGATAACATGCATTCAGACTGCGTGTCCACCGCAGAGCAGTGAGCGTGCATATAGCGTGGATGTACACATGCAAAGGCAGAGAGTACAGTGGGCGTGCTGTGGTGTCCGGAGTGAGTCTGTGTGGCCCAGCGCGGGGATGTGGACTGAAGCAGGAAATGTGCGAGCCATGAAGCCATGTGTTTATGCTGGCTGCAACCGCCCATCACCAGCCAGAGGGAAAACAGGCACCAGGGCCGCTCAGCTCGCTCCCACTCTGTCCCTGCTCCTCTGAACCTCCTCAACTTTATCTGCTCCTCACCTCCGGACTCTTCGGGATGTTTTGCAGTGTGCGGTCATGAAATTAGATAAGGCCCAGGACAGGGATTGTACTTAAAGGAAAAGTAACGCTTTTTACAATTTGAGCCTTATTTCGGTAATAAAACAAGTTGTTTTACTCACCCATAGCACTTTGGTGTCATATGGAGCACTTCAGAGATGTTTTAGATTAGCGAACTCCGTAATGTGAGTTCTCGGGGCACATGTTTGCGGTCTCCAAATAACACAAACTTTAGCACTTTTCAAATCATAGAAGCTCGATGTCTTAGTCTACGCTTTTGTTTGGTCAAAAGTGGCCTGTAATCCGAGATTTAGCCATGCTCGGGGAATATATTATATGCCCCGAGCTATGGCTAGAAGTCGCGCTAGGCTAACGCTAATCTAAAACATCTCTGGAAGTGCTCCATATGACACCAAAGTGCTATGGGTGAGTAAAACAACTTGTTTTATTACCGAAATAAGGCTCAGATTGTAAAAAATGTTAATTCTCCTTTAAATACGTCAAACGGCTCACTTGGATTTTAGATTTTTTTCCAAAACACCAACTGGCCAAATAAAAAGTTCACATTCAGAACTTCAGTCTATAACTTTCTGTTCCTGTTTACAATTTTCAAATTAAAACGTTAATGTAATAAAAAACACAACTAGTGTTTTTATCACTAAGAATTAGGGCTGTCAGTTTAACGCATTAATTAGATGAATTAATTACACTGCAAATTAACGCCTTATAAGAATTAACACAATTATAAGTGGCAATTCAATGCGCGCATTTTAAATTTGGCGTGCGGCGAGCAAATCGCTGCCCGAGCCTTTGAACGGCGAGTTTATTTATAAAAAGGACGAATCAACAAGAATGTGGTGATTTTGTAGCTTTTATCAAAAAGAATTTTCCGATCACCGAAGCAGCTCAAGTCTGATGGATCACTTGAACGATAAACAAGTTCCATTGTTGCCGGTGATAGCGTGAGCTCACGTCGCCAAACCACGCTCGCAGAATTTGGGAAACGAATGAGCAAAGCGAACAGAAAAACTGACAAGCTCAAAGTGGGTTCGCTCACTCACTCTCAATCTCTCTCTCGCTCTCTCTCTCACAGATTAAAATGCAATTAATTAGATTAATTAAAAAAAATAAATCCTGTAATTAATTAGATTAAAGGATTTCTTAATCTCCTGACAGCACTACTAAAAATAGTAAAAAATGAAAAATCTGCATTCTCATTGTGAGTGGGGTCGCCTCAGCCACAGATCTGACCTTCAATTTCACTTCCTTGTTTTCATGCAGATACATAAGTTCAGAGCTATATTGTGGAACATTCTAGGCAAAGCAATTACAGTGGTACCTCACCTTACGAAAGACCCAACAAACGAAAATTTCAAGTTACGAAACGCCTTCACGGTAAATTTTGGTCTCTAGATACGAAAGAAAATTCAAGTTACGAAACGCGAAATCTCAAAAATTCAAATAATGCACGCTCAGCCACACACATTATACGCTTTTCTCAGACTGGATTTAAACTTTTCTCACATTTGTCTCTCGTTTAAACACTCAAACTTTCATAGATTTTCAACAAAATTATTAATAGTGAAGTGTGGGGGGAAGGGGGAGGGGGGAGAAAACTGCGCGCCGACCCGTGTGTGATAGCGCACATGACCCGGCGCGGGGCTGCCAGCAGGTCTAGACCTGGACTAAACCAGGACTGGACCAGGACTAAACCTGGACTAAACCAGGACTAAACCTGGACTAAACCAGGACTAGACCAGGTGGATTAAAGCGCCGCGCGCGGGTCTATTTCCTGGTTTCGTTTCGAGTCACGGCTGAGGCGAGCAGTGAGGGGGACCGCACGCAGTCTGAGCGCATGAACGAACGCATGCAAGAGCCGCGGTAGTCTAGACCAGGTCTAGACCTGGTCTAGAGGAGGTCTAGAGGAGGCACGGTTTGAGCACGGGTCTCGTTCATGCGCTCAGACTGCGTGCGGTCCCCCTCACTGCTCGCCTCAGCTGTGACTCGAAACGAAACCAGGAAATAGACCCGCGCGCGGCGCTTTAATCCACCTGGTCTAGTCCTGGTCTAGTCCTGGTTTAGTCCAGGTTTAGACCTTGGTCTAGACCTGGTATAGTCCATGTTTAGTCCTGGGTCTACAGTCTCTACGCAGAACACAGTGTTACACTATAAAAAAAGTTACACTATAAAAAAAAAAAACTTGGATCGGGGCCTTGGAACGAATCAGGCTTTTTCCATTGAAATAGCTACTCAACTTACGAAAGATTCACTTTACGAAACCACTTCTGGAACGACTTAATTTCGTAAGGTGAGGTACCACTGTATATCCACTACAAAAGTTGCTTACTCCTCTAAAAAAATGTTTTAACTTAATGCTTTTAAGCTGTAATGAGATTGCAAGTGATCTATTGAAAGTGATCTGATCAATAATTCAATTATTCTAAATGCAACCCCAGCGAATGACTGAATGTCTGAAGTTGCTATGAGCATCAGAAACAAACACAGTGAAGAAAAAAGTATTGGTTGAGAACTTCCGTGACTGTCTGGACAAATCTCTACGGCCGTGTGAGTAATTCCACTGGGGACTCCCTGTTAAGCCCCACAGATAAAGTCGAGAGATAAGCCCAGTTATAAATAAGTGTCCTGAAACACACTGAAGACAAACAGAGAAATAGTGTTAATAAAGTATAATGACCTTAGTATAATATGAAAATAAATAAATCCAGACTTGAATTTGGCTGCCCCACTCCCTGCTGCTGGCCTCAGCCCTGAATCAACAGTTAGCTCTCATCTGGGCAGTTTCCCTTCAAGGTTTACATAATAAACGTTTTGGACAATAAAAACGTCCCGTCACACACTGGAATGGCCTTGGGTCTCTCTGTTTGTTTGACAGCTGCATTAGCATAATCACTGCCTTATGTTACACTCAAGTCGAAGAGGATGTAAATTTGTGCACTGACCCTTTATGTTGAAATCTTACCAAATCAGATCAGCATTTTCATTTAGAAGCTGATCATATTTACAACATAAACTGCCTTTTCCTATGTACGCACCACTGTCCACCTTATTGACTATCCAAACTACTTAAACAATAACTCACAACCAATAAATTCATTTCAGGGTGGGCAATCTGCCAAAAATGTATATAAAATGTACTTTTCACTCTTCACTGTGATTGGCTAATGCCGCCTGTCACTCACTGTCACTTGGTGAAGTTGACCAATAGGAGAATAGGAGAAGTGGGTGGCAAAAATTGCTTGTGTTTGAGAATAGAGCTGCATTGAATCCTAGTTTATCTCTGGCCTGGTTTACACCAGACCATATCACAAGTGATATATCCTCCTGAGACCCATTCATTTGTGTCCTTTATAGTGGACATTGAGTTAACCCGTCTGTCTTTTAAGTGTTTTGAGATAGACTCTAGTTTGTGGCTGCACTATGATAAATAAACTAGGACTAAACCAGAACTGAACCAGGTCTAAACTAGGACTAAACCAGGACTCATTCAGGACTAAACCAGGACTAAATCAGAACCAAATCAGGAATAAACCGAGACAAACAGGACTAAACCAGGAGAAAATCAGGTCTAAACCGCGTCTAAACCAGGACTAAACCAGGTCTAACCAGATTTACACCAGATCTAAACCAGGTCTAACCAGAGCTAAACCAGGTCTAAAAGAGATCTAAACCATGACTAAAAGAGGTCTAAGCCAGGTGTAAACCACTTCTCAACCAGGACTAAACCAAGTCTTAACCAGATTTAAACCAGATTTAAACCAGATCTAAACCATGACTAAAAGAGGTCTAAATCAGGTCTAAGCCAGGTCTAAACCAGATTTAAACCAGATCTAAACCATGACTAAAAGAGGTCTAAATCAGGTCTACGCCAGGTCTAAACCAGATCAATACATAAATAATAAATAAATAAAACATTTAAATACACTTTTTTCTTCGGGTCCCAGGAGGATATGGTCTGGTCCTTCGAAATATCTCGTAGCGGAGGTGTGGTTTACGATCGCCAACGGCCGTTTATTGGGCGTAACAAATGTCTATCATTTGGCGTATACGTAGCCCAGAGCCAATCATGTCAGTTGTCAGTTCAAACTACAAGCTTCCGTTTGTCACGTAGTACGCGTCACCGTCTTGCCACCCCTCCCCGCTCTCTGATTGGCTCCCAGAATCAGGAGAGCTCGTTTGCCATAGTCGCCAGGCTGTGTTTCAGATCGGAACGAACGAAAGCAGCCTGGGATTTCCCAGGTTAGCTTATCATCAGATCACAATGCAATATTTATCATCTTATCTCCCAGCCCAAAGTGAAATATTTCCAAAGTTTAACAGTGGTTTTGCGTACAGTAAGGTACAAATCCGTAGATCTGTAGCCACACTTCATGTCGTTATCCGTGGAAATCTGAAAAGTTATTGGATCATACGTGGGTCGACGTGGGAGTGCGTAGTTATCCCCGGTCAATGTCAGCATCGGATCTGCTGGGCTAAGTCCCTCTGAGCATGTGGATCTCGGTGATTGAGTACTTAGCATTTTAGGCTGCGGACAGCCCAAGCAAGTTAATCCCCTCCCCCATCATTACAAACACCAATGCCCCCTGTGCCCCTGACCCTAACTCTAGCACAGAGGCAGGGTTTTAGCCCATACGGTGGGGAAAAAATCGCCTTAATTATTTAATCAGTGGAGATATATTCATTTGCGGTAATTCGAGGGTGCAGTCAGTACAGAGCTCCTAAGGCAACGGGATTTGTGATTATGAGGCGGGATTAAATTGGGTTATACTTTTTTGATTGCGGACAGAATCTGAACCAGAGGTCAGGCAATCTTAAACTGGATTGGATGTAGAGAAATTGGGCTGATAGTTGTACTTTTTTTTTTAAATTGTTTTTCCTTAAAACTCCAGCAGAGGCCGACGCTTTGTTTGGGCTAAAAATAAAAAAAATACTGTAGGAGACATATGGTGCTTTTTCCAAGTGCTTTGTTTAAAGAGAGCACTGCACAAATGTAACTACTGCTCTGGTGCAGGTTTGGAGTGAGTCAGGGCTGTGGATGTTTAAAATCTTCACTTCTTTTTATTATAGTGTGTGAAGAATCCCTCAGTCGTCCAAGTAGAATCTGTGGTAAAAGAAATTCAATTTGTCAACTGGACAAAGTTTATTTGGTTGAAGACGTTTTGCAGTTCGTCAGTTCTTTTTATTATAGCCTACTATTATTTTGTAGGAAATGATCAATATTGGCCCAGTATATTGGCATCAGCTGATCTAGATTCAAAAACATCGATATTGATCAGGTCGAGCTCTAATTAAATGATCCTTTATAGAAACAAACCGGCCTATGTAACTTTTCAGCTTGTACTAAAACATTGGTGATGTCGTTTCACTGTCTGTTCATTTTATTTTCACCTTGGATTTAGAAAATGAATCACGTTTTGATTTTACATTATTTATATCTACATCTCTACTAGTTTTTTTTTTTATGTCTGAAATATGTCTTGTGACAAAAAGCATACTGGCCCCTTTTTTAGAGAATTGTCAGTTTTGCGCCACAATAGAACAGAATGAGAAACAAGTCAAATCAACTTTCAGACAAATTGCAGACTGGAGATGAAATCCAAGCTCCAAAAATATTGTATGTTCTGTTCTAAATGCATTGTTGTTGTTTTTTACACTAACGACCTTTGTTGTTTGTATAATTGCACAGTTTTGTGGTGTTCTGGATGCTATGTTAATGTTGACATTGATGCGTTTGCAGAGCGACCAACACATTCCACTGCTCCACAAGCTAGAATAAAAGTCTGTTGTGTTTAGCTGTGACAAAAAGTGAAGTTCACCGGTTCACAGAATTAAAGTTATTTGGAACTACAGCTAGAGAATCCTTTTTTGCTCTGTTCTTAAAGGAAAAGTAAAGTTTTTTACAATTTGAGCCTTATTTCGGTAATAAGTTGTTTTACTCACCCATAGCACTTTGGTGTCATATGGAGCACTTCCAGAGATGTTTTAGATTAGCGTTAGGCTAACGCCGTTAGCCTAGCGTGACTTCTAGCCATAGCTCAGGGCATATAATATATTCCCCAAACATGTAATATGCCCCGTGCGGGCTCCAAATAACACAAACTTTAGCACTTTTCAAATCATAGAAGCTCGATGTCTTAGTCTACAATTTCGTTTGAGTCAAAAGTGGCCTGTAATCTGAGATTTATCCATAGTTTACAGCTTTGCGTTCCATGTTTGGGTCCCGGGAGCTGAGAGCACAGTCCGCACATGCGCACTGGCGTCCTCATCTACTCGAAACTATGGCTAAATCTCGGATTACAGGCCACTTTTGACCGAACGAAATCGTAGACTAAGACATTGAGCTTCTATGATTTGAAAAGTGCTAAAGTTTGTGTTATTTGGAGCCCGCACGGGGCATATTACATGCTCGGGGCATATATTATATGCCCCAAGCTATGGCTAGAAGTAGGCTAACACTAATCTAAATCAAATTCAAATTTACAATCAAATTGTAAAAAACGTTACTTTTCCTTTAAACTGCATGCAGGCCCATTTAAAGATCCTATATTACACAAAATGGATTCTTGTGAGTTTTAAGTCATGTTATAATGCTATTTCCATTCTGTTTTCTATTTGAGAACTCAGCCTACATAAGCCGCATTTGTGTGTTAAACATGCGAATGAAACAAAACTTTCCAGATATAGAATAATATGGGCCCATGTTACTTGTTGCAGCGTGTGATGACAGACGACAGCGTTCCTCTTCCAGTCCAGAGTTTAAAATCAGTAAGTTTTGATGGTAGACATGTGATCTATGTGTTCCTCCTTTGCAGTTCAGCACAACTTCCATGCTTCATTTTGGAATTGTGTTGACTAAACAAAACTTAAGCCCCAGTTGGTTTGTCGCATGGTTACTGTGGTTCTTCTGTGACTTTTAGCTAATTTGAGGAGACAGAGAATTTGGGCTCGAACACAAAACATTGTCAACAAGCTTCCTGTCGGGGTGAATGCTTCTTTCCTGAGGTGAAAGAAGAGAAAGCAGAGATCTGGAGGAGAAGCTCTCTGCTTCCTGCATGTACATGAGCTCCAGTTCACTTCTGCAGGAGACATTAGGAGCCTCGGTGAAGGGCTCAAGCCTCCATTTCTTCTCCTCTTCTACATTTGGATTGGTGATTCTACAACTAAAGTAAAAAAATTAACACCAATATCCATACTTGTTTGAATAATATTAGTTTCAGCATCCATAATGTTCTTTATATTATTCATATGTGGCACGGCTTCATTAACTTTTTGCAGTAAATGCGCTGCCTGATGACAGATTTAAATGATTTTAAGTTCAATTCTGCTTTAAAAATATATATGAGGTAATTAAGCTGGAGTTCAGATGTGATGTCCGTCACAGATGTGGGATTAGCTCTCCACAGATCATCACCGCTCCAGTTAGAATCAGAGTGCGGCCAGTTCTTTAGTCATTTGTTTTGAAGACATCTGCAGATTTTCTCATGACCTTCTCTGGTGTGTGACGCCTGTACTAAGAATGTATAGAATGTATGTGTTTTAAGGTATACAACAAGGTCGTCAATGGGCAGACAACTAAATAGCCAATGTTTTCATTGTGTACGTACAGTATATACGTATTTATTTATTTCATGACATTTCGTGTGTCGCATCTGTGTCTCTATGTGACACTTTGCACTAATTTGCAGAATCTCTGTCTCTGTTTACAGAAGGCCAGAGACCCGGTTCATCTGAATCAACAGATGAATCTGTTTTGGGATAATTATTATTACTGTTCTAACGTGACGGGACGTTTGTGACACATTAGGCTGTATTATAAGTGCTCCTGTGTGATCAGTGCACTGTTGTTGTTAGTATCTCTGTTTTGTGCAGTGCATTACACATGTGTAGATCTGTCATATCTCATTCATATGGTTTCACTTTATAATAATAATTACATAGACAACAATAGTACTGGAGGCTCAGCTGGAAAAATAAGGAGTAGGAATATTAGACAAATCTGAAGAAACAGTGTACATTGCACACCTTTACTACTTAACTGCAGTGTGCCTGTTGAATGGGTCTTGATAGGATTAATATATCATTTGTGATGGTCCAGCTGTGAGCGTCAGACTTGCATTGATCTCTGACAGGAGCAGAGCAGTTTGCCTTACCTGGCGTCAGCCACCAGCAGTGCAGTGCACCTTACAGGGTCAGCCTTTGTTGACCGCATGCCTTTTCTTGGACAACAGCCAGTGACACATATGACTGATGTATGTGATCCACATTCAGCCTGCCCTCCTCCAACCTCTCTCACTCCTGCTCCTCTCACTGTCTGCTCCTCTCACTCCTGCCTCCCTCACTCCAACCTCTCTCACTCCTGCTCCTCTCACTGTCTGCTCCTCTCACTCCTGCTCCTCTCACTGTCTGCTCCTCTCACTCCTGCATCTCTCACTCCTGCTCCTCTCACTCCTGCATCTCTCACTCCTGCATCTCTCACTCCTGCATCTCTCACTCCTGCTCCTCTCACTCCTGCATCTCTCACTCCTGCATCTCTCACTCCTGCTCCTCTCACTCCTGCATCTCTCACTCCTGCTCCTCTCACTCCTGCATCTCTCACTCCTGCATCTCTCACTCCTGCTCCTCTCACTCCTGCATCTCTCACTCCTGCATCTCTCACTCCTGCCTCTCTCTCCTCTTTTGCTTTCCCTTCTGCCTCTCACTCCTCTCACTCCTGCCCCTCTCACTGTCTGCCTATCTCGCTCCAGCCTCTCTCCAACCTCTCTCACCCCAGCCTCTCTCACTCCAGCCTCTCTCACTCCTCCTGGACTCGTTGTCGTTGCTCTCTTGCTCCTCCTGGGCTCTGTCGTTCTTCTCTCGCTCCTCCTGGGCTCTGTCGTTCCTCTCTCCCTCCTCCTGGGCTCTGTCGTTCTTCTCTCACTCCTCCTGGGCTCTGTCGTTCCTCTCTCACTCCTCCTGGGCTCTGTCGTTCTTCTCTCGCTCCTCCTGGGCTCTGTCGTTCCTCTCTCACTCCTCCTGGGCTCTGTCGTTCTTCTCTCACTCCTCCTGGGCTCTGTCGTTCTTCTCTCACTCCTCCTGGGCTCTGTCGTTCCTCTCTCGCTCCTCCTGGGCTCTGTCGTTCCTCTCTCACTCCTTCTGGTCTCTGTCGTTCCTCTCTCGCTCCTCCTGGGCTCTGTCGTTCTTCTCTCACTCCTCCTGGGCTCTGTCGTTCCTCTCTCACTCCTCCTGGGCTCTGTCATTGCTCTCTCGCTCCTCCTGGGCTCTGTCGTTCCTCTCTCACTCCTCCTGGGCTCTGTCGTTCCTCTCTCACTCCTTCTGGTCTCTGTCGTTCCTCTCTCGCTCCTCCTGGGCTCTGTCGTTCTTCTCTCACTCCTCCTGGGCTCTGTCGTTCTTCTCTCACTCCTCCTGGGCTCTGTCGTTCCTCTCTCACTCCTCCTGGGCTCTGTCGTTCCTCTCTCACTCCTCCTGGGCTCTGTCGTTCCTTTAGGCTCTGATCCTCACTCCGTCAGTGGGGCCTCTGTTGCCTTGATTTCATTCTGATGGTTTTGCCACAAACCCGTGTTCTAAGTGGAGAACATGAGTACTGAGAACTCCCTAAGACATTTATAAATATCAAATAGTTTGATTCTTTTTGTTATATACTATATTTTGATTTATAATAGTCCTTAAAAGTGTATAATGGAGCCGCACAGATCACCCAAGGACAATGAAAATATCCAAGCAGAAAAGCACTGATCATTTAGTTCAGTTAAATCTCCGTTCCATCAGCATAATGGCTTCTTTTTAAAGGTGATTGTTAACCAATAAACGCCTTTGTAATATATCCTCATTTATGAAACAAAATAGTATTTGTATTAGACAGGCAAATCAAGAGAGTCCCTGAGGACTCCCATTAAACACCATTAATTTTAATCAGCCATTTACTTCTTTCCTATCGCACTCTAAAGGTTAATTATATCAGCTCTTAATATCTTTCCACAGATAAAATGAATGGTGATAGCCCACAGAATGTTTTAGACATGAGCAGCCTGAAAACAGCTCCACTTGGAGACTATTTACAAGTGTAAAAGGATGTTTGACCTTGCCTTTCAAGCTTGAATTTTTGCACTTAATTATGCCTGTCATTTTTCATGTGTGCAGCTGTTGTGCAAATGACTTTAGTAGAAAAAAAGTGGAATTTTTGGAAGGGTTCTCAAGGCTGTCTGTCTTCTTTCACTGTTGCAAACATTACGAGTATTAAAATAAATTAAGCTTTTATTGTATAAATATACAAGAATAAAATAAATACATGCAGTCTTTCAGAAATTGACATTAATATAGCCTTTTATGTTTTCAATCTGTATTTTATTTGACGTGTATTTGTTTTAAACTGGTCTTTAGGTTTTGACACTGACATGCTGTCATAGAGTTTGCATCTACAGCTCATATTAACATCCATGTCCACCCTCTTAAATGACACATGCAAGAGCTGTGTTTAAAGATGGGAAATATTGGCCTCAAAGTGGCATGGTGCGTTTAGTGGCTGTTAAATTCATTTTCGACCGCTCTCTTCACATGCATGCTCGCTCTCCTGGGGATGACAGGCGCAGTGAGGTGCATAGATGATAAACGCAGCCTGTGTTTTATGGGATTTCCTTTGACTTCTCCGTTTTGGCTCCAAAGTTCCAGTTTCTCAAACACAGTCTGAGTTTTCCAGCGGGTTTGTTCTGTCAGAGAGGTGCTCCACATCACTCCTGCATCCATCTCTTTACACCTCCTTCATTTCCTGTACTTCCATTTTCTCTGGTCCAAGGCCCTAAAAGCTCCACTCTCTCTGCTTTTCTTCACCCCCACCCTGCCCTGGACTTTTTTTTTCTTTCTACTCGCAATTACAGTAATATGTAACATCAGGCGATGTGAGATTTAGGGCTTTACCTTACATAACCCCAGGATTTAGCTGCAGGCTTTAAGGCTGCTCTGAGCCGCTGAGCTGGAGGCAACCGGGCCTCTTTAAAATATTTTCAAATGGATGAAACCCCCGAGGGCCAATGAGTGTGCAGGGATAGGAAAGCTTTGAGGTTTTTGATATAAAACAAACTTATTTTGTTCTACCATGGAGCCAGATATATTTCACATACAGCCCTGTGTTCTGTACAGTCACTTGTGTTGATGGATGGTCACTGTTCACACACTACACACACTCTCTGACATGTTTTAGCTCATAGGTTTACCTGACTGAGCCTTACGTGCCCAAATGCTTATGCTTTTCTTCCAGATTCATGGACTCTTGTTTAGTTTTAGCCAAAAGCAGTCAGAGCATCGTGCGTTTTCTACTAGAATTACCTTTAACCATCTGGGTAATGTCTGTACGTGGACTGCATGTAGCTATGACAGATTGCAAAGTCAGCTCAGGATTTATTTTTCCCTATTTAACCTGTGTACTCATTATTGGCGTTGTATGTTTGGCAATCTGTAATATGTCAAGACTTCATTCTTGTCCAGCAGGTCCACGGGATTTTATTTCTTGGGTAAAGTCTTGTATTTCAATCATCTAAACACCTTGTTGACTTTGATGAAGTGTCAGACAATGAGGGCATAGTATACACGTCCAGTATGTGCCAGTGGTCCAAATGAGCCTATCGGGCACAGTGAGTTGTCTGTTCTTATGGTTAATATGTAATAGTCCTTTAGAGTCTGTTCACACTGTGCTGCATCTAGTGCTTAACGTCAAACTGCTGGCACATACAGCATATTTTTATATTCCTTAAATTTAATTTGATATGACTTTATATTAAACTGTAAAGGGGTATGAGGGAGGGCTTGGGGTTTGGCCCCAAATCACCACGCCATCCAAATCCTGATTTTATTCCTCCTTGAGGCGCTTCAAACGGACTGACCGTAAATTTGAAATAATGAACTGCCGGATTTAACTTGGTGGTTCGTGCATGAAGTGAATTGTGGAGACGGACTGGGCCTGACCTGACAGGGAAGAGGTCCTAATCAGAGAAAGTATTGCACGTTTAGCAAAGAGCGGAAAACCTGACAAAGGTAGTCCATCAGGGGTGTGTTTAAAGGTCCCATGGCATGAAATTTTCACTTTCTGAGGTTTTTGAACGTTAATGTGAGCTCCCCTACCCTGTTTAGCCCCCCCCCCCCATGGTTAAAAGTTGGGAAATGTCTAAACTGAGCATTTGCGATCCTTTTCTGCGTTAGAAAAAATCAGAGCTCAAACGGGCGTTTTTGAACAAGGAAACTTATTGACGTCAGATCGAAAAAAGAAATGCAAATGCAGTTCCACCCCCGTCTGTCTGAACTCAGCGTCTGTGTAAATCACGCCGAGAGAGTTTGGACTGCGGAGGAGCTACGCAATGCGAAATGCATTTTTTTATTTGCCTGGAGGAACTTGCGAGTGTTTCTAGGCTCGGAAGTGCTTTATCTGAGCCTGTGGATATCTGAAACAGCAGTGGTTTCATTTTATTTTCTGTGGAAATGTGTTTATTTTTCAATGGAACGCTTCTCATCTCTCCCTCCGCGCAAAAACACGGAAGTGGGTCAGAGCGCACAGGCACAGCTGAAAAGGAAAGAGCGGAGAGTTTGGCCACGCCCCCACCCCTTACTATAGGCCATCTCTGTCCTCCTCATTTGCATTCAAGCAACAACGCCCATAATGGAGTGTTCCAGAGTGACATTTATGACTCTCTCATCTTATCTCTGTTTCTCATGCACTGAGTGTTGATTTTGAAGAAGGATTCATTTACAGTATTAGGGAACCATTAAGGAGCCATATAAAAGCATCAAGAAGTACCGTGTCATGGGATCTTTAAGGACAGGGCTTTGGTGGGGTTTAATCGATAGATCCGACGGTGACTCCACCCTTAACCTTATTGGATCTGTTCTTTTTGCCTTTTGCAGCCTCTGAAGGCAAACTTTTAATTTCTGTGTGAATCCAGCCTGAGACAGTTTAAAGTTGTAATGCTGGAGGGATTGGGTGTGTCTAACAGAACAGCGCAGACAGGGAGTGGATGAGCCCCCGCTGGGACACACTGTTAGGAGGTCAGCACTGGGTTTTGCACGAGCCCCAAAATGTCTAAAGTTCTTAATGCACACGTAATGGATGGATAAGGAGATGAGGAGATTAGAGTCGACAGTCACCGTGGGCCAGCTGCAGATTTTCAAGACAGTAGGAATATCTGATACTTGCATTCAGGTCTGGACTGGGACAAAAAAATGGCCCTGGCATTTTTGGCTTAGACCGGCCCCTCATAATTAGTCCTGGTTTAGTCCTGGTTCAGACCTGATTTAGTCCTGGTTTAGTCCTGGTTCAGTCCTGGTTTAGTCCTGATTTAGACCTGATTAGTCCTGGTTCAGTCCTGATTTAGTCCTGGTTCAGACCTGGTTTAGTCCTGGTTTAGTCCTGGTTTAGTTCTGGTTCAGACTTGGTTTAGTCCTGGTTTAGTCCTGTTTTAGTCCTGGTTCAGACTTGGTTTAGTCCTGGTTTAGTCCTGGTTTAGTTCTGGTTCAGACTTGGTTTAGTCCTGGTTTAGTCTTGTTTTAGTTCTGGTTCAGACTTGGTTTAGTCCTGTTTTAGTCCTGGTTCAGACTTGGTTTAGTCCTGGTTTAGTCCTGGTTTAGTTCTGGTTCAGACCTGGTTTAGTCCTGGTTCAGACCTGGTTTAGTCCTGGTTTAGTCCTGGTTTAGTTCTGGTTCAGACTTGGTTTAGTCCTGGTTTAGTCCTGGTTTAGTCCTGGTTCAGACCTGGTTTAGTCCTGGTTTAGTCCTGGTTTAGTCCTGGTTCAGACCTGGTTTAGTCCTGGTTTAGTCCTGGTTTAGTCCTGGTTCAGACCTGGTTTAGTCCTGGTTTAGTCCTGGTTTAGTTCTGGTTCAGACTTGGTTTAGTCCTGGTTTAGTCCTGGTTTAGTCCTGGTTCAGACCTGGTTTAGTCCTGGTTTAGTCCTGGTTCAGTCCTAAATTGTGGGCCGGTCTCTAAGTTAAAAAAAAAAAATAAGAAAAAAAAAAAAAAAAGGGCATCGGCCCCTAGGACTGTCGGCCCACCGGGAAAATGCCCAGTATGCCTGATTACCAGTCCAGGTCTGCTTGCATTTTAGATATTAAATATAGATTATATATAGATTTTATTCAATTTTAAAATGACTTTCTAATTTCTAAAATACTGACCCAATTTTCATCACACGGCTTCTGTGGAAGTCTCTTTAAAACGGTTTGTTATTAGCACTTAAAAGACATTCTTAGTCATTTTCCTGTTGCTTTTGTTTGACAGAATTGAACTTCCTCTACTCACTGTATCAACACAACCTATATGAGCTATAAAGACCTGTTGTGAAACCTCAGGGATCACATTACACTCATGTTCTATGTGGAACACTTAACAACAATAGTCATCACTTTGGGTTTATTTTCTACTTCTCTTCATACATTTTTTTATTCTCTGGTTCAGGACAGGACCTCCTTCTTACTATTTTTCAACCCATTTTACTGGTCGCCCTGTATTCTAACAGGCTTTTATAACCAGGCTGCAGCTGCAGGAGAGAGTCAGTGAGTTTGGTGGAAAAAGGGGTAGTTGGGGCAGGCGGGGGAAAAGGAGGGAGCAGGAATTGAATCATGAAATGAGGACCATATTTCCATTCTGGGCTAAAATGTGGACTTTCCATTCTTGTAACTATAGATTCTTATGCCTTTGTGTCAAGTCTACAGGTGTTCCCAGTACTTAGATAGCCTTTTTGTCCTTTTTTGTCCTCATATTATTATCTACCCATTTTGCTCCCTTTATTGACCATTAATTTTAGACTTCCCACACGATCTTTTCCTTCATCTCACTCGCTCCTAAATTTTGCACCTTTCTTGTCTTCTTTTGTTTGTTTAGGCCACGCTTCTTTGTTCAAACTTTGCCGCCAGTGATTGTTGAGCTTTCTGCCAAGAGCATCTTGAACTGATATGGCTTCCCTCTGTGTTATGAACATTGCAAAACAAGCACTTGTCCTAGTGTGCTAAAGCCGCAAGAACAGACCCAAAGCTGTGTGTGCATCACAGCGACAGCTGCACAGCCAACAGTTGGTCATTTTGTGACAGAAATGTCCAACAGAGCTAACCTTTAGCACAGGCTGTCTCCCTGTTATTCAGCCCAGCCTCAGTCACTGCTGCAGAGAAGAGGCCACAAGCATCTGTTTACAGGCTCCTTCTGTAGGGCCAGATAATGATGGCCAGATACAGCCCACAGTCAAATAAACACAGCACCACCTCCCGCACACAGTCTCTGTGAGGAGGCCCAGCTCCTATTACTTACTCAGACATGCTTTTGATTGTTTTATTGGATGAAGGCAGCCTGTTAAACATCAGATGCAAATCTGTAGACTCAGATTTCACAGAAAAATGTGCAATTAGCTTTTAGTTTCAAGTATTTAAAAACCTTTGCATTCTTTGGAAGTTTCTTCTTAAGTATAACTTTATGCTACTCAGTGAAAATACTGGTGTATTCCAGTCTATTTTTATTTCAAATAATTAACTTAGTGAAGAGTTAAACTAAAAGTGTTTAGTTTATACCAACGTAAATACAACACCACTGGAGGGTACCCCACTGCCTGACTTTATAACTTTATTCCTGCATCTGTGATCCTGTTGCATGTCAGTTATTTCAGCAGACTGTAGTCATGGTCACATGGACCAAACCAGAGGTGGAGCTTCAGGGAGGGCGTTGTGGAGGACTAGGTTTGAGTGAAGCCAGAGCGGCCTGTCACAAGTTAATCCAAAGAATACACACACAGGCTCGCTCTACATAAAAAGCACTGTTGACATGCTACACTGTCCACATAACATGTAATCACATCCACA
Organism: Paratrypauchen microcephalus; assembly: GCA_036785185.1. Lineage (NCBI taxonomy): Eukaryota > Metazoa > Chordata > Actinopteri > Gobiiformes > Gobiidae > Paratrypauchen > Paratrypauchen microcephalus. The sequence continues at coordinate 2,339,146 of JAVJIX010000154.1, read as the reverse complement.
GACACGAAGCTGCACCTGCTCACTACCTGAACACACAGGCACACATCAGGGGCCCACTGGCTCCTCTGGGGCCTTGGGTGAACCCAGCTCTCACACACAGCAGGCGGAATGGAAAACCTCACATCATCATCCTCCAAACTGGTTCACTTTCTCATTGAAGCTGCTCGGCCTGCTTCACTAGTCCATATTTCTCTCTGTCTCCTCATGTCAGTGAGCCCATTGCTCTGCTCCATCACACTCACTCTGTCCCTGCACTCTTCCCTCTTCTTCTTGGTTGGCTCTGTTTTTCATAAACTTCTGGCTCAGTGAGGCCAGCGGTCCCGGAGGTACACTGTGTAACGCTAGACATTTGTGAGCTGGTGCCAAACAGATGTGGGCAGCGCGGCGGCGGCCCTCCACTTGGATTGTGCGTCCTCTGCCTTTAGCACCACAGGGCCACGAGCTGCAGCCAGCTAATTGCACTGACAGTTCATCTCCTCACTGAGCCACAACAACTGACACCACTTCCCCTTTAAATAAATATCCTTAATGGACATTTCCCCTTTTGGCAGGGCACAAAATAAGGTGTAGAAATCCTTTACCCAAATGGAACATTTGACATTTTGGAGCTGTTGGGAAAATGCAAAGGAAGCAGCACCTCCATCGGTGAAGGGGGCGAGGATACAGAATTGTTTTGTTTGTATGTAGTTTTTTGCAAATAACTTGACATTTGAATTTGAATTCACTAACTGACTACAGTAGCCATTAGATTTGATTTTGTTTGACACATTATGTAATAATATACTGAAGCAGAATCATATTGAGCACCTTGTTATTATCTACTTTCTTCTTGTGATATGAAGTTGTTGTGATAATATATAAATGCTGTAATAAATATGATTTATAATATGACGCAGCAGTATTAACCTCGCTTATTGATAAATATGTTGCTGAGCATTAAGCAGAAGTTGCTAAGTGGATTGGCAGAGGCCTAATCTCTGGCTCTGATGAGAGGTTTTACAGCTTTTATCTGGGTTAATAAGTTAATAGATGGAGTGATAATGGGAGAATAAATCTCCAGTTATCATCTTTCCGGAGAGGCTGAGTGGAGCCGTAAGCTGACCAATCGAGGCTAATCCCAGTATGCACTGGACATGTACAGACATTCATCTAAATGTGTCTCAAATATGCAGCTGTGAACATGACAAATGGAGATGGAGAAAGAGCCATTTCAGCCGTTTATTTTTATGTAAAGTAGTTCATCCGTGAGAAACAGGAATGTTAAGTAGTTACAAGTGTCTGTCCGGTTAAAGACGAGGAAAGATTGTGGAGTATTTTACTTGCTTTAGCCTGTAAGATGTGCATAGAAACATTTTGGCCGACTGTCTGACCTCTGTCAGCCTGGTGACCAAAATATGTATGAGCAAAGTGTAAGAACACAAAATTACAATTACACTTTTTACACATAACCTCAGTGTTTGAGCCACGAGGTGAAGGCCTTATCAGTGTGTGAGATACACACACACGCACACACACACACACACACACACACACACACACACACTCACACATACACACACACACACACACATACACGCACACACACACACACACACACACACACACATGAGTAGAGTGGCTCCTGCAGGACTGGCCTTTCTGTCACTGACCTCAGGGTCAGGTTCAGCTGAGGACACAGACTGACGAGTGTGAGACAGCTGCAGGACTCAGACTCATCACTGCCCTCGTTTGGCCCATTGTCTTTTCTCAGGACTCATCTGCTCTCTATCACTCTTTCCCTCTTTCCCTCTCTCCTTCTTTCTCGCTCTCTCTCTTTCCCTCTTTCTTTTCTCTCTCCTTACCTCTCTCTTTATCTCTCTCTTTCCCTCTCTCCTTCTTTCTCCCTCTCTCTCTTTCCCTCTCTCTTTCTTCCTCCCTCTCTCTCTTTCCCTCTCTCTTTATCTCTTTATCTCTCTCTCTTTCCCTCTTTCCCTCTCTCCTTTCTTCCTCTCTCTTCCCCTCTCTCTCTTTCCCTCTCTCTCTTCCCCCTCTCTCTCTTTCCCTCTCTCTTTCTCTTTCTCTCTCTCTTTCTGTCTCTCTCTTTCCCCCCTCTCTCTTTCCCTCTCTCTTTCCTCTCTCTTTCTGTCTCTCTCTCTTTCCCCCTCCTTCTCTTTCCCTCTCTCTTTCTCTCATTCCCTCTCTCTTTCTCTCATTCCCTCATTCCCTCTCTCTTTCTCTAATTCCCTCTCTCTTTCTGTCATTCCCGCTCTCTTTCTCTCATTCCCTCTCTCTTTCTTTCTCTCTCTCTCTTCCCCCCTCCTTCTCTTTCCCTCTCTCTTTCTTTCTCTCTCTCTCTTTCTGTCTCTCTCCCCCCCTCCTTCTCTTTCTCTCTCTCTCTCTCTTTCCCTCTCTCTTTCTCTTTCTTTCTCCCTCTCTCTTTCTGTCTCTCTCTCTTTCCCTCTCTCCTTCTCTTTCCCTCTCTCCTTCTCTTTCCCTCTCTCCTTCTCTTTCTCTCTCTCTTTCTTTCTCTCTCTCTCTTTTCCTCTCTCCTTCTCTTTTCCTCTCTCCTTCTCTTTCCCTCTCTCTTTCTTTCTCTCCCTCTCTTTGCCTCTCTCCTTCTCTTTCCCTCTCTCTCTCTGTCTTTAGATCTGTTCAATCTGATTTGCAGGTGCCTGTTGCCCCCACAGAAAATAGTCATTTCATTTCATAACATTTAGTTTTATTGTATATTTACACGTCAGGCATTATTATTATTATTATTATTATTATTATTATTATTTTATTTTATTTTATTTTTTATTATTATTATTATTTTTATTGGGAACTCCTGTAATCTATGAAAACTTGATCTGCTGGTCCTTGTTCTCTTTTCTTCAGTCCCACGTGGCTGTGGCTGGGTTTGTGCCCCCTGAAGCTGTGGGTTTGTGCCCCCTGAAGCTGTGGGTTTGTGCCCCCTGAAGCTGTGGGTCTGTGCCCCCTGAAGCTGTGGGTTTGTGCCCCCTGAAGCTGTGGGTCTGTGCCCCCTGAAGCTGTGGGTTTGTGCCCCCTGAAGCTGTGGGTTTGTGCCCCCTGAAGCTGTGGGTTTGTGCCCCCTGAAGCTGTGGGTTTGTGCCCCCTGAAGCTGTGGGTTTGTGCCCCCTGAAGCTGTGGGTCTGTGCCCCCTGAAGCTGTGGGTTTGTGCCCCCTGAAGCTGTGGGTTTGTGCCCCCTGAAGCTGTGGGTTTGTGCCCCCTGAAGCTGTGGGTTTGTGCCCCCTGAAGCTGTGGGTTTGTGCCCCCTGAAGCTGTGGGTTTGTGCCCCCTGAAGCTGTGGCCTCACTCGGGACGATGTCGAGTTTGACTGAGGCGTTCATCGCTCCTCTAATTCATTAGTCCAAATGAGCATTTATGCCCAGCACACATTATTTTTACAGGCCAGCTTTATGTGTTTGTGTGGAGTTTTATGGCCCTCGTAAAACACGTCCTCCAAGCCCCACATAGATTTGGGAGTCGTTATTTGCATAGTTCACTAACCCAAAGTAAATGCCTCTAGTCCGGGCTAGGGTGGCTAAGGGCTGATGTGGGTAAAAGAGGCCTTGAATACTTTGGTCGTTGAAAGTGACACATGTTTTGTTGAAATGATGAAGAAGAATATTTGCCGTGCGAGCTGAACCGAGCTGGAACAAAACCCGGAACTAAACCAGGGCTGGACCAGGACCAAATCAAGTCTGATTTAGGACTAAACCGTGATCAAACCTGGAGCTCAGCCTAAGAGACACCAGACCACTACCGAGGTTTTAGTCCATATGGAAACAGCAAAACATGCATTATTTTATAAAACCTTTCAGAAGAGGAAATTTTTATGTCGTTAATTTGAATAAACAATTGTAGTTGAGGAAACAATGAGCTAATTTGGAGAACAAAAGAGATTAGCCTAGCATTATAGCATGTTAGTGTATTCTAAACATTTGTAGGTGCAGTGGTACCTCACCTTACAAAAGACCCTACATACGAAAAATCCAAGTTACGAAACGCCTTCACGTTAAATTCTGGTCTCTAGATACAAAAGAAAATTCAAGATACGAAACGCGAAATCTCAAAAATTCGAATAATGTGCGCTCAGATGCCCCGCTGTTATCCCCGCTCAAAGAGCACCTTTCTCGGCTTCTTAGCTCTAGCGCCGAACACGCAAGACTTTCACGACTCCGGAAGCAGCGCGGAGACATGAACGCACCGCGCGGTGCGGCGAGTAGGAAGCACGGCACCGGCTGGTTTGTGGCTCGGGCCACAAACCAGCCGGTGCGAGGAGCACGCACCGCGCGAGGAGCACCCATGGTCCTGGTCTGCACGACCGACACCGGGGCTGCGAGCACGACATAGAACCGCGGTGCCCGGACCGTGTCCTCTGGAGCCCGAGCCACAAACCAACCGCACGAAACCAGCAAAGAGCGACACGTGGTGGTTTAATCCTGGTTTAGTCCAGGTCCAGTCCAGGTTTAGACCTGGTTTATTTCTGGCCTAGACCTGGTTTAGTTCTGGTTTAGACCTGGTTTAGTCCACGTTTAGTCCTGGTCTAGTCTCTTAGCCAATCAGGATGCAGAGCACAAAGTTACACTATAAAAAAAAATGTTACACTATAAAAAACAAACCTTGGAACGGATCAGGCCTTTTCCATTGAAATATCTACTCAACTTACGAAAAATTCACGTTACGAAACCACTTCTGGAACAAATTAATTTCGTAAGGTGAGGTACCACTGTATCTGCTTTTCTACAGATTACACTGCAGCATTGTTCCGATGTTTATTAAATTTGTTGTAATGTTCTGGGGTGCTTGATTTGATGGATACATTTAGCAGCTGGCTGTAGCTTGTAAAGAGGAGAAGTGGGTTGCTGGAAAGAATGAACTCAAACCGCAGTGTTGTAAAAGGATTTAAAATGTTGGAAAGGGCTGCAAAGAAATAATCTGTGGATTTAAACGTGGACTAATTAAACACAACTTTTTTAAATAGCGCAGTCGCCATAGAGATGAAGAAATGACACACTTTTCTCATCGCTATAATGAAATGCCATGAACAGAACAGAGTTTAAAATGTAAAATCGTGAAGTTAAAGCTGTTTGTTTTGTTGTCCTACCTCCCCTTTAGTCCCCGATTGTGATTCTACTTCCTGTCTGTGCCCACTGTACTCCACTTTTACCCCCTCCCTCCTCTCTCCTCCTCAGCCTCTGCCAACAAGTCTCTCTTTCTTTCCCCATTCCTTCCTTTATTCTCTCCGCTCACGTATTTTTGGCCCGGCAAAACGTTCCCACAGCCCCCGGCCCCTCCACCCGCCCCCCTTTTCTCCCCTTTTTTTTTTTTTCCCATCTTCTTCTATCACTCAAACCTACCCACCCCCATCCTCCCTCTCCCTCTCCCTCTCCCGTTGGCATAGACTGGCATCACATGATCCCCCTCTTCCCCCGTGTCCCTCCTCCTCAGTATCACAACATGGGAAAGCTGGCTCGTGTCTTTCAGTGGACTCATGGACCCCGCTGCTATACGTTTTAGCCCGAGCTCTGTTTACATGAAACTTAATATACACAAATCATCAGCGGTGTTTAAACAAGCTGCCAGGAAGGCGCTGCTTTTTTTTCACCGTCCACGTTGTCAGTTCCAAGCAATCATAAACCGGTGATTTACCATTCTGAATATTTCAAGGGGTGAACAAGTCCAACTCTGACACCTAATATGTCCACTGCAAACGTGAAGATTTTAAAAAGCCACAGAAATGTTGGTTGTAGGATTTTTTACTCGTAATTTGCCCTAGCTCTTTCTCCTTATCCTCCATTTCTTACTCAAGTCATGATAGCCCTATTTGAATGGTTCCCAGTGCTCTGCTTTCCCCACAGTGAGACTGATTTCTTTTGCATGTGCTTCTCATTGTGCACGCTGCCGCCACGTGACATCTGCTGGTCGAGTGGAGTAAATACACCGTACCGTGCATGGATTACAGGTCCAACGTAAACACATGAATGAATGCTTGCAAAAAGAACAAGAATACTACGGGGAACTGTATTGTTGTAGATTTACGACGCAGTTTGAATGAATGTTTCTGGGACGTATCACAAGATGTTCTGTTCAAATGTAACTTAAATATAGTCATAGTCTATTCGCAAACAATCATCCAGCATGATTCAAGAATCAAGATTCAAGATAGTTTATTTGTCATACGCAGGATCAACACGAGGTCGACAATGCGATGAAATGCTTAGGATCAGAAGAACCCGTTGACTCGCTGAGATCAGGCCTGGACTGGTAATCGGGCATACCGGGCATTTTCCCGGTGGGCCGACAGTCCTAGGGGCTGATGCCGTTCTTTTTTTTGTTTTTGTTTCTTAGAGACAGGCCCACAATTTAGAACTGAACCAGGATTAAATCAGGATTGAACCAGGACTAAACTAGGACTAAACTAGGCCTAAACCAGGACTAAACCAGGACTAAACCAGGACTAAACTAGGACTAATCAGGTCTAAATCAGGACTAAATCAGGTCTGAACCAGGACTAAATCAGGTCTGAACCAGGACTAAACCAGGACTAAATCAGGTCTGAACCAGGACTAAACCAGGACTAAATCAGGATTGAGCCAGGACTAAACCAGGACTAAATCAGGATTTGAACCAGGACTAAATCAGGATTGAACCAGAACTAAACCAGGACTAATCAGGTCTAAATCAGGACTAAATCAGGTCTGAACCAGGACTAAACCAGGACTAAATCAGGACTGAACCAGGACTAAACCAGGACTAAATCAGGATTTGAACCAGGACTAAATCAGGATTTGAACCAGGACTAAATCAGGATTTGAACCAGGACTAAATCAGGTCTGAACCAGGACTAAACCAGGACTAAATCAGGATTGAGCCAGGACTAAATCAGGAATGAACCAGAACTAAACCAGGACTAAATCAGGATTTGAACCAGGACTAAATCAGGAATGAACCAGAACTAAACCAGGACTAAATCAGGTCTAAACCAGGACTAAATCAGGGTTGAACCAGGACTAAACCAGGACTAATTATGAGGGGCCGGTCTAAGCCAAAAATGCCAGGGCCGTTTTTTTGTCCCAGTCCAGCCCTGGCTGAGATAGTCGAGAAGTATAATAATAGTACATGGTTAAAAAGTGTTGCAAAAAGTGCAGGGGAAAAGGTAAACAATATGATTAAACAAACAAATATGTAATAAAATATAATAAAATATAGTAATAATAATAATAGGTTGTGACATACATGATATATTCATGTAGAGCAGCAGCAGTAAACATATTATGCATTACAAAAAGTAGTTTAGTGCAGTATTATTGTGTTATTTAGAGTATTATCCAGAGTTCAGTAGTCTTACAGCTTGGGGGTAATAGCTGTATTTGTGCGGTTTTGTGATGGTTGTATAATGCTTTAGTAAACTCTGGTAGCAGAAGATAGGTTACTGACACACCAGTTCCTATTTTTGTTCATTTGAGATCCTATTTCAAAGCTCTGATACCAAAAAAGTGCTGAAAATATTTGCAGCCATCTAGCTAAAAAAAAAGAAAAGAAAATAGATTTGGGTGTGCGTGTCCCATTCATTGTATAAATCACAGCTCATCAGCATAGTCGCGGATAAGAGATAAAAGAAGCAGGGCACAGGCAGGGGAGGTGAGGGGGGGTACACATGGGCATATCGCCAGCTTGCCCCCTCTCTCCTTCACCCCCGCCCCGCCGCTCGTCCGCTCACTCTTCCACCCCCTGCCCCAGTCCCACTCCCGTGGTCGGCCCCGGTTCACCCCCCGGCTCCGCGCTGGCACGGCCCGAGCTCAGGCGGCACACAGACGGCCACGCAGATGGGCACGGGGCTGCGCGCGGGGCTGCCTCCCCACACCTGCTCCTCACTGGCACAGGGGGGACTGGTGCACGCTCACATACGCACACACAAACACAGATGTGCACGCAACACGGAATTATCTCTCTCAATTTATGGAAGCTTTTCACACAGGCAGACGCGCAGGCCCGCGGTCCCACGGATGGTCGACAGGCTTCTGCTAAAACTAATTCATTACTACTGTGGAAATATCGCTAAAACTCACTTAACATGCAGGGTTTTATCTTCAGCAGGTGGACTAAATAAACAAGAACATTTAACTAAACACACAATTTGATTTTAGTGTTGTAGTCCAACCAGCCCCTACAATAGAAGTCGTTTACTCAAAGCTTCTCAAGTCCAATCCTTGGGACTCATCCATGAATCTTTTCTTTAAAAATGTTTGTAACTTCCACTTTAAGAAGATGCTGAGAGAACTCCAGATTCCCCCCCGCCAGATTCACAAAGCGTTCTTAAAGGAAAAGTAACGTTTTTTACAATCTGAGCCTTATTTCGGTAATAAAACAAGTTGTTTTACTCACCCATAGCACTTTGGTGTCATATGGAGCACTTCCGGAGATGTTTTAGATTTGCGATCTCCGTAACGTGAGTTCTAGCCATAGCTCGGGGCATATAATATATTCCCCGAGCATGTAATATATGCCCCGTGCAGTCTCCAAATAACACAAATTTTAGCACTTTTCAAATCATAGAAGCTCGATGTCTTAGTCTACACTTTCGTTTGAGTCAAAAGTGGCCTGTAATCTGAGATTTATCCATAGTTTCGAGTAGATGAGGAGGCCAGTGCGCATGTGCGGAGTCACAGTTTATTTCTCTCTCAGCTCCTGGGACCCAAACATGAAACGCAAAGCTGTAAATTAGGGATAAATTTCGGATTACAGGCCACTTTTGATTCAAACAAAAGTGTAGACTAAGACATTGAGCTTCTATGATTTGAAAAGTGCTAAAGTTTGTGTTATTTGGAGTCCGCTCAGGGCATATATTATATGCTCCGAGAACTCACGTTACGGATATAAACATCTCTGGAAGTGCTCCATATGACACCAAAGTGCTATGGGTGAGTAAAACAACTTGTTTTATTACCGAAATAAGGCTCAGATTGTAAAAAACGTTAATTCTCCTTTAAGATAAGATAAGATAATCCTTTATTTGTCCCACAATGGGGAAATTTTTTGCTTTAAGTGACATTTGCGCCTAATTCACCACCATCCAGCTCCGAACACCTCCACGCTCATTTACGTTTCATTTACATAGAAAATTAAAATGTATTTGAACTTCCAAATATGGCCAATATGGGTTTGGCATTATGGTGTGTGAAAAGGCTGTTTTTACAGCTTCAGCGATTTCAAATGAACAAACTCACATGAACAAACTCAGTGAGGAAATATTTAAGTCATAATCTTATTGGGGTCGGGTTTGGGTGGCGAGAGTTTTGAGTCCGGTGCGGTGACCAGGCGCACGGCTGTAACAGAGGCCCATATGGAGAGCCCTGTGGCTGGGACAGACTGAGGCTCACTGCAGCCTGGATAAAGTCTGTTAGACCCAATAGACGACATGTTCTATAAAACCCCTCATAAATATTATTGGATCACAAAGTAATGTGTTTTTAGGAAATAATTTAAGAGAATATATAACTTACAATCAAGGAATTAGCATTTTTTTTCTGCAGTAATAATATTCTAAAACAGTAGAATTTTTGTTCTTACAGGGATGAAAGAGTTCCGCTTTTTTTTTCAGCCGCAGGTTGTTGGTTTTTTTTTTTTTTTAACATCTGTACAAATTCGTTGAGAAAGATTTTGTGTGTATATATATGTATAGTTGTGTTTAGGGTCGCCAACCGTCCCTTGAAAAACAGAATCGTCTCATATTCAGAACAAAAGTACATGTCTCGTATTAAACTTGATATTAAACTTCGGGCCGCGCGAGCCCGTGTCTGGAGCCGCAGACCGAGCGAGTGAGCGCAGCTCTCGTGTACACAGGTTAAACTTTATAAAACAGGAAATTCGAATAACAAAAAGGAACAAATGAGTTGAGATAGTTTCAGAGCTATTTCAGTGCAGTGAGCTCCTCCTAGGGCTGAATAGAGATGCTAAACGAGACGCCAGAGAAACAAAAGATACAGATTAGTTGAGATAGTTTCAGAACGATTTGAGTATAGTGAGCTCCTCCCTGCAGCTAGATATAAACAGGGTCTAACAGCACTAGAACCAGAACTGAAGAAGCCTCTCGGATGAGCGGCGAAACGTTTTCAACCAAACAAACTTTGTCCAGTTGACAAATTGAACTTCTCCTTTTATCACAAAACATCCTATACCTCATCCTACCAGCCCGTGCCTCACTTAACGCGTCGCTCCTCACTTTTTCACCTGCGCCTTTTAGCGCGCATCAGCTCCTCCTCAATGCCTCTGATTAGACGAAGTGCAAAGCAAAAACAAATCCAATATATACTACTAGTAGGCCTACCTGTTAATAAAATGTGTGTTTTTTGTACTTTTATGTACAGTTTTACTTTATTGCTAACATATAGCATATAGAAATCCAAATTTCAGAAATTTGGGGGTGGGGGGTGCGCCGTGACTTTCCGCTTTTTTCATGATTGGCCACTTTCATCCCTGTTCTTACGAGTGCTCCTGACTGTTTGCAGGATTTGTTCTTCCAGAAGAACATTTTCAGTTTAAAAAAAAGTCTTGTGAATGCTAAAAATGTTTGTAATAAGGCCTTAAGTACAAATTTGTTTGTGAGAACGTTTCATGAATGAGCCCTATTATCAGCTACAAAAAGTCTTAGATCACCATTTTGCATTTAGTTCATTTAAAATTGATCTAAAACAGTTTAACAATCAAAATCGAGACCATAACTCCAGAAGTGAGAAGCCCAGCCTCTCCATAGTGGGATTTCACTATAATAAGACATTTCCTGTGCACTTGAGACTCAAATACAGGACAATACAGGATTACTCAAACATGCCAGAATCATAATTATAACGGTGAGTAAGGTGATGATAAGGGAATATCACTGTAACATTTGCACACATTACATATACACATATATTCTGTATTTAGTAAACTGTTGACAATTCAGTTAAACAGTTAAAATGACATCTATTGCTGAAACTTTAGAGTCTATAAAGTACTAATTACTGTCTTTAAAGACCTTTAAGACTTGTTGATCAGTTTAGGATTCTGGCGGGTACTATACTTACACATTTCTCATATTTTAGTGTTAGGGGCTCAAAACGTAACACGCCATGTTATTTGTTGTACCCTATTAAAAATACCAATTTAAAAGATGAAATAAAAATACCAACAAGTGCTCGCCATGATACACAGCACCCTCCCACACGCCTGTACTCATCTGTCACTCACAGATGTTTACACGCTTATCTTCAAGCAGGCCATAACATGTGCTAAGGAGACAATTTTACATATACACACTATCATAAACATATAGAAGACACAATCTCACACTCAGGGCCAGCAAATGATGTATTTATAGTCCACGCGCTCCCACACACTCACACTTAGACACCAGCACAGCATCCCGTTTCACAATTCATCACATGCCCCCTGCTGTGCTGTCACGACAACCATTCAGTCAACAGCATTCACTATTGTCATAAGTATTTTTATTTTATTTATAGATAAATGTGCTGTTATTTTGGGGTGGCTGTTGAAATGAAAAGTCTTCAACAGGTGTGAAGTGGAGACTGTTTGATGGTTTGATGGGTTCTGTGCGCTTGTGGTTAGCAGAAAAGTCCCCAAGTACCAGGAATGACAAAAGGGGAAAATGCAGCGATGTGTTTTGGAGATATGTACAGACTAATAATGCAGGATAACTCAAATGTGTGAGTAATCCTCCAACTCTTGGAATGTTTTTGATGAGCCAACAACATTCTAACATGGCTTAAAGCGCACAAGAGTCCATTTCGAATAATGTATGACCTTTAAACACGTCTATCCACGGAGACAAGCAGTTAACGCCGTCAGGCCAAGTTATAGGTTATAGGTCAGATCTGTGGAGAGGTTTGCAGTTTTTTTTAGCTGTAAAAGCTACTGTAATTGAAATAAAGCAAGATAATTAAGTGTGCTGTGGACTAGGGATGCAAATTATCGATTAATTCATTAATTGATAGTTGATTGACCTTATCGATCGATTAACGATTAACTGATAAGTGGCGTTTTTCACCTGAATTTTAGTGTTTCAATAGGATCTTTAAGAATATAAGCTATAGTAACGTAACACTGAGTCATAAATATATCATAGTATTATTATATTGTATATTCCTCAATTAATTATTCCTTAGTAAAAAGCAGACGAATGTATTGATCCTGAATAACAAAATACAGTAATCCATCGCTCTATCGCGGTTTGCGGATTAAAAAAAACAACATTTTTTATAGTGTAACATTGTGTTCTGCGTCCTGATTGGCTAAGAGACTAGACCAGGACTAAACGTGGACTAAACCAGGTCTAGACCAGAACTAAACCAGGTCTAGACCAGGTCTAAACCTGGACTGGGACTGGACCAGGTCTAGACCTGGACTAAACCAGGATTAAACCACCTCGTGCCGCTGCTGGTTTCGTGAGGCTGGTTTGTGGCTCGGGCTGAGACTACACATTCCGGGCGCCGCGGTTCGATCTCGTGCTCAGCAGCCCCGGTGTACGCGCGGGCAGTGCCGTTGGTGCCTGCGGCCGGCTGTGAGTCGAGCGCAGCGCGGTGCGCGGTGCGCGGTTGCCTTGTTTCGTGACCACGCGGGTGCACGTGTCCGCGATTAGCGATTAATTACAATTAATGCATTTTGTTCAACCAACGTCTTGATCGACAATTAATTGTAAGTCGATTAATTGTTGACATCCCTACTGTGGACCATTTCAGGCAAACGATAAAACTAACAATAAAAACATTGCCATAGTAGCTTTCAGAGCTGCTATAAATCAAATATATTATTTATCTATTAAAAAAAGTATATATTTTGTTACTTTTTATTGTGTTGTGCTGAAATAAAACTTTTAAGAAGCTCCCCCCAAAAAACTCCCTTTTAAAAAGGAAATGTCTGTACCGTAAATAAAAAACACACAAAACATCCTCAGTCCAGATGTTTATAATGCATCAGTCTTGTTCATTTGTCTATCTCATTTACCACTGCAGCCACTTTAGTGGAGTCCTATAAAACAAGATAATGCACTAAAACAACATGCCATAAAAGCAAATGAGTAAATGACAGGGAAAGTGGATGACTAAGCCGTGTAGCCGAGCTGAACACAATCCCAGTGGCTCAGCAGGAGCGCTGTGTAAATATAGCAATGGGCTCCACTTCTTTTATTATCCTGGTGCATTCAGCTGCTGTCGAGCTAATAACATCTCCTCATCTGCTCCAGGACACCTCTAACAGACAAGATCAGGTTCACAGGCAGGACAGATATTTGCCATGGAAGCACGGGCTTAAAAAGCTCTGACTCAGGTTGGGTGAATAGGGGATTTGGACCAAAAAAAAAAAGTCAGTGGCTGAAGACGTGGAGAGAAAGAAAAAGAGACTGAAAATTGAAATGCAGTCCAATAAAAGATCCGGGTGAACATCTGTGTGGGATAGCCGTGGGGATTAGGAGGGTTTGGAACATTTTAAGCGCATTAAAGATTAAAAAAAAGGTCAGAATGTTTAGCAACACACCGATAAACCTCTTAAGTGAAACCCAATTGGGGGCTGTCTTTATCCAGAGGCGGCTGGATGGGTATGTGGGGGTGGGAAGAACTATGCAGCAAGATACACTTAACTTACTGTTTGCTAACTTGTGATATGTTTAAGATATTTCAGAAAGTAGTAGGATGTCCACATCTTAAAATCTACTCATTTTAAATCTTTGTCCTGGTGCAACAGACGTATTGTTATAGATAATCCTTTCACAGTATTCATACAGGATTAGATCATTTTCCCACCGCTATTATCAGGGTGTGATGTAACAGAGGACAGCATCATCTCAGATGTAACTCAATATTGTACAATAGTTATGATACCGAGAACCCTTTTACAAATACTTTAGCTTTACAACTTATTGGAAGAATGGTTGCCCTTCACTCTAGTTCACAGAATATCTATATTCAAAAATAATTCATCCTGACTCCAGAAGCTGGGTGGAACATGTTTATGTTTGTTTGTTTGTTTGTTTGTTTGTTTGTTTGTTTGTTTGTTTGTTTGTTTGCTGCCAATGGCCAGGGAAACCCCAAGAGCATCACATCATGTGAAGTCTTGGTCATGGCCTTTTGTTTTCACTGATCAGTTTGGATGTGTTGATGTTGTATGTATTTTGCATTTACTTAAAGGTCCCATGACATGGTTCTTCTTGATGCTTTTATATGGCTCCTTAATGGTTCCCTAATACTGTAAATGAATCCTGCTCCAAAATCCAGACTCAGTGCATGAGAAAGACACATGTACACAGTCAGAGTCAGAATATATCTCTCTCTGAACACCTCATTCTGGGCCTTGTTGCTTGAATGCAAATGAGAAGGACAGAGATAGGTTAGAGGAGCGGGTGGGCAAATGCGCCGCTGGTTCCTTGTTTTAGCGGTGCGCTGTCTCCCACTTCCGCGTTTTAAGAGCGGAGGAAGAAAGGAGAGGCGTTTCAATGAAAAAAACACATTTTCACAGAAAATAAAATTAAACCACTGCTGTTTCAGAGGTCCAGAGGGTCGGGTAAAGGACTTCCGAGCCTAGAAACACTCGCATGTGCCTCCAGGCAAATAAAAAAACGCATTTCGCATTGCGTAGCTCATTCGCAGTCCAAACTCTCTGGGCGTGATTTACAGAGACGGTGGGTAGACATCCAGACGGGGTGTGGAGCTGCATTTTTCCATGTGACGTCAGAAAGTTGCCTTGTTCAGAATCGCCCGTTTGAGCTGTGTTTTTTTCTAATGCAGAAAAGGATCGCAAATGCTCAGTTTAGACATTTCGCAACTTTTAGCCATGGGGTAGGGGAGCTCACATTAACGTTCAAAAACCTCAGAAAGTGAAAATTTCATGCCATGGGACCTTTAAGTAAATATTTTTTAGGTATTTGTCATTGCTGTGAATTGACTGAATAAATGCAGCTTGATCAAACTGGCTGCAAGCGCTGTGCTACACACTCTTCACTAATGATTTTAATGTGTGTCATTATAGCATGAGGTCAATATAATAGAAAGAATTAAGTATAAAATGGATGGAGCTGGGACATATGAATTTTAAGGCCTTGTGTAATTTACAGTTGTATTTCTCAGATCAAACATTGTATGAAAACTAGTTTATAGAGCGTATACGTCTACCAAAGACATAGTGCACAAATGAGCCTTTGAGCCAAGGCTGTGGCTGTCTTCTACAGGCACTACATGCCCACTATGTCTGCCCACGTCACATGTGGAAGAAGTATCGTCACAAGTGCACAGCTGCATTCCCACAGCAGCCCAGTGTCAGCGGCCACACTCTCCACAGAGAATGACAGACAGGGCTGGACTGGGACACAAAAACGGCCCTGGCATTTTTGGCTTGACCGGCCCCTCATAATTAGTGCTGGTTTAGTCCTGGTTCAATCCTGGTTTAGTCCTGGTTCAACCCTGATTTAGTCCTGGGTCAGACCTGATTTAGTCCTGGTTTAGTCCTGGTTCAAATTCTGATTTAGTCCTGGTTTAGTCCTGGTTCAATCCTGATTTAGTCCTGGTTTAGACCTGATTAGTCCTGGTTTAGTCCTGGTTTAGTTCTGGTTCAAGCCTGATTTAGTCCTGGTTTAGACCTGATTAGTCCTGGTTTAGTCCTGGTTTAGTCCTGGTTCAGACCTGATTTAGTCCTGATTTAGTTCTGGTTCAAGCCTGATTTAGTCCAGGTTTAGACCTGATTAGTCCTGGTTCAAATCCTGATTTAGTCCTGGTTTAGTTCTGGTTCAATCCTGATTTAGTCCTGGTTTAGACCTGATTAGTCCTGGTTTAGTCCTGATTTAGTCCTGATTTAGACCTGATTAGTCCTGGTTTAGACCTTATTAGTCCTGGTTTAGTTCTGGTTTAGTCCCGGTTTAGTCCTAGTTTAGTCCTGGTTTAGTCCTGGTTTAATCCTAGTTTAGTCCTGGTTTAGTCCTGGTTTAGTCCTGGTTCAAGCCTGATTTAGTCCTAGTTTAGTCCTGGTTTAGTCCTGGTTTAGTCCTGGTTCAAGCCTGATTTAGTCCTAGTTTAGTCCTGGTTTAGTCCTGGTTCAGTCCTAAATTGTGGGCCTGTCTCTAAGAAAAAAAAAAAAAAAAGAACGGCATCAGCCCCTAGAACTGTGGGCCCACCGGGAAAATGCCCGGTATGCCCGATTACCAGTCCAGGCCTGATGACAGATACAAGTAAGCCGAGTGGAGGAGGAGAACGGAGGGAATAGGCTACAGAGGAAGAGGCTAGCACATGGAGGGTGAGAGCAGTGGGCTGTCCAAGACTTTCAACTCTATTACTTGTCTGTGAGTGAACCAAGCCTGAGGAGCTGTCCTTAAATGACTCCGGGGAGGTTCTGACCATTATAAGCACACACACTTTGGCTGCTGGAGCTAACGTGATGTAAGGACTCTGTATTCCATCATATACTGTATTTGTGCCGTATACTGTATTTGTGTATTTGTTCTTAGATGTTGCATTCAAGTGTAATCCAAAATTGAGAAACACAGTCCTAGAACTGCAACCTTCCTTCTCAAGTGTCGTCTGCCGATGCAGAATCACACCCATTTGTGCCATGTCTCAGCAGCTGTTGTTTGTCTTCACCAATTTCACTGAGAGAGATTCTTTGATGGAGCATTTGTTTCCATAAAGGTAACACTATTGTGGGAATAATCATCAACACTTGTCAAGTTTAACATACCGAGCTGCTACATTTTGCCTCCACTGATGTCGCGTTAGGCTCTGCCGTCAGTCTGAAATCTCTTACTTAGATTAGATTACAGAGAGCCTTGTTTGCTCATGTGCGCTTTCAGAGACACAAACAAACATTTTGAAGCAGTTTGTTAAATTAGCGCTCCCTACCGCCTAGCAAAAAGCAAACTCTTAGGCCTATATGAATATGTGCACGCTAATTGAGTCCATTAGCTGGGATGACGGCTGCCAGTTCTCCAAGCAAGCCAACATGTGTATGTCATTTACATTCAAGTGTCTCCTAACCATTTGCCAATGAACGCACATGTTGTTTTTATGTCACAATAAATAGAACGGTTGAGTAAGCGCCTGTCTGCCTTTTGTGTACATTAGCCTAGGTGAGAGTTATTAGTCCAAGTCTGTATTAGCAGTGTGATAAATGTACATCTAGTGCTAACTTTTGTATACAAGCCAGGAGGATATGAGGGCCAGCGGACCACTGCCATCGTATTCTCTCTTGTTCTGGAGTGTGCAGGAGGCTTTGGAGAGCTGTGAGCAGAAGATAAGCATGATTCATCTTAAGCTTTATGAAGGAACATCTTTGCGCTCCGGAGGCAGCCACGTGGAGCACAAGCTTTCACCATTTGAGTAAATATGCTTTAACAAATGCGCTGGGTGTTCTATACATGCCAGCTATAGTGTGAGTGGACATGTTTTATAGTGTCAGGTGGGCGTGCACGTGTACAGGCTGGTGAGCACGACTTGAAAGCATTTCGTCATGTTTCCTTCTGGTGCCGCCTTCATAACAAACACAGTTTAAAGAGCTCGTATTGCACTATTTTCTAATCTGTGTTATCATGTTGTTTCCTCATCTTAATCATACCTGGAGTGTTTAACTTACAAATACTGAGAAATTTTAAGATATTATCACTTAAATCTATCGGAAAAAATGACTTAAAAGTAGTGAAATTATCTGTCCATGCAGTAAGATCCTTTTACTTTACAAGTTCTCTTAAAGGGACAGTGTGTAAGATTTTTACCCGTTAATTACCGAAATTGTTACCTGGCCAGCCAAATGATATCTCTCTGTATTTCCTATACATATTTTTACTACTTACTATATTTCCGATACCATCTGGACACAATCCCTCCACTCTCGCTCCTCCGGTTAAAAACGGACTCCGCGATTCTGATTCGTTCAAAGATGGTGACGTCAGTGCCCCCGCCTTTGCCCGCAAAGTCACTCTTAGGCAGCGGAAGTTCCTCCTCAGTTTTGAATCAAGATGGCGCAATCTCTGATTGGTTCACTTAGCTGTCTGTCTAAGCGCAACCGCAGCGCATTTTGGACCAAGCGTTACCAGACTCACCGCTGATACAGCGATGAATCATGGATTCTTCCAGGCAACCGAAATTGAAGATACCCATTCAAAAATGTTTTCCAAGGCTTTTCACTTCCATCATGAAATCAAAGTATTCTGTTGGACTTAGATATACCTGCATAAAAGGGGGATCTTCCCCATGTAGAGGCAGCCATTTTGATTACGAGAGCCGCAGAAGGACATTTGGGCTCCGCCTTCGCCGTTTTTTTTCTTTATACAGTAGTTGTCAAAGGGCTCGTGGTTTTCACACAACGAGATAGTACGCGTTTGGATAAACATCGACAAGCATGTTGCCGGATCACACTTACTCCGCACATACATCGCAGGAGCAAGCACCTTCATCTAAGAGGAAAAGAAGAAGGACATAGTACCTACCGTGGCTGGGGCTTTGTTGCAGCACGGGCCCGCACCCTGGGTTCAGACCGACCTCCGCCCTCCGCGGTCCGGTTCCTGATTCCCCCCACTCGCACAGCGCTGGGTGCGCGCGGTTCGTGCGGGGCTCCGGGTACGCCGAGCTGTCCGCATTACGGCACGCCCGGGTGACCCTCGAGGTCTGCCGTAGCTAAAACCAGAATTGCAATACCCACATCCACCAATGCGCCACCAATCCTACACACTGTTTAAAATAAACTCCCTCTAGACAAGAATGAAGCAGTAAGTACTAGTAAGTTGATAATAATCTGAAAACAAGATGAATAACCTGATATAAGTTTTAAAATCTTGGCCAGATCAGAGAAATTTGCAGTGCGGACATGTCATGTAGTAATACAGGAAGTGCTCCACTGTGTTTTTAAACATGATACACTTTCACTAGAATCATTTGCATAATTTCAATCTCGTTACAAAAGGTCAAATGTAGCTGTTAACTTGAAAACTACGACTTCATGACATCACGAGGTGGAACAGAGCATTTTGAGCTTTGCAGATGTACATTATTGTATATTAAAGGGTTACTCAAACATGTGAAGACTCCAGATATGTCTGAGATAAAAAACATTCTAACATACCTTACAGGTCACAAAAAACATTTTGTGAATATAGGTCCTTAAGTAGGACACAAATAATAATACATTAGATTATAGTCTACCACTATTTTATACAAAACGAAGCAAGTATTAGGCCTACAGCACCTAAACACTTTAATGAATAGACTTAGACTTAGACTAAATGCACTAAAGTGCATTTAGACTTAGACTTAGACTTAGGCAAACTTTATTGATCCACAAGGGAAATTGTTTGGGTACAGTCGCTCACTCATCAAATGTAATATATAACAGAGAGTAACAAAAAATAGATGGAATAGCAAAAAAGAGCAAAAGACCAGTGTCAAATGAGACATAATCATAAAAATAAAAAATAATAATAAATGTATATGTATAAATCAGAATAAAATAGAAAAATAAGTAATACAATCTAAAATACAATATCAAATAATAATATCCAGTCACAGCTATATACAGTTGTAGGGAGTATTATCTGTTACATAAGGTGAGTTGTTGTAGGGAGTATGGTATGAATGTCGTATAAGAATGTAATATAAGACGCAGTGGTGTTCTAGTCCTGTGCAGTGTACTGTAGGCTAATCATACATCATCATGTCATACATCTGAAAAAGATTAAGACCCTTTATATTATTGCCATCCCTGCTCAAATGTGTAGCCTACAGCAGTGGGCCCCGGCCTATTTTGATTCGACTATCCTCTTATTGTTGTATCACGCTCACCCTCTACATCATCATAAATGTCCAATTAGAACTACTATACTTTCTTTCCAATTATATGATGTCCACAATTATACAGACACATTATAAAGGATGTGAAATGTACCAAGAACATTTTTCTTTTCATTTTAAAGGTCCAGTGTGTAGGATTCGAGGCGCATAGGTGGATGGTGCTATTGCACTTCCTGTTTTAGCTACAGCAGACCTCGAGGGTCACCCGGGCGCGCCGTAACGCGGACAGCTCGCGTACCCGCGCACGAACCGCGCGCACCCGGCGCTGTGCGAGCCCTCGCCGACAACTACGGTATAAATAAAACGCGGTCCCGTTCACTGTTTTTTTTTTCTTTCCGCATGAAAACACACATTCCCGATCATGTACCATGACAATCTACACATCAAATGAAACCTTACAGTCTCCTCTTTTTGACTATGCAATTCATTTCCCGGCACAACAATCACTCCCCGAGCACATGGGGCTTTTATACGGAAAAGCACAAAACGAGGTTTGTTACTTTGCTTACCTTTGAAGGCTCTGGACAGGTCAAACTCTGTATTTCACCATAAACTTGCTCTCAATCTGTCCATAAGGATCCAGCGAATAAAATCCAGTAAAACAATTTAGTCCAAAACACGTGTTAGATCCATTACGACGTCTGATCCGGGACATGCTTGTCGTTGTTTACCCAAAACCACGAGCCTTGCCGAAGGCGAAGCCCAAATGTCCTTCTGCGGCTCTCGTAATCAAAATGGCTGCCTCTGCATGGGGAAGATCCCCCTTTTATGTGACTATATCTAAGTCCAAAAGAATACTTTGATTTCATGATGGAAGTGAAAAGGCTTGGAAAACAATGTATTTTTGAATGGGTATCTTCAATTTCGGTAATTAACGGGTAAAAATCTTACACACTGTCCCTTTAATTAAGATAATCCTTTATTTGTCCCACGATGGGGAAATTGCGGTGTCACAGCGCAAGTTTCAGAAACAGTAGGAAAATATGAGCATGCATCAAAATGAAGATAAATAATAATAATAATAAGTCTGTACAATCAACTAAAAAACACAACAGTGTAAGGTTAAAAGGCACAGGAACGCTGCACAATAAATGTCTTTGATTCTGATCAGTGAACAGACCAAATCCTGTGCCTAAACCATCAGCAATACACTTATCAGAACTAGATAAATAAATATAAGTAATTCAACATCTGTAGAGAGTCGCATATTTGACTTTTGAAAATACCTCACAAGAGAAAAGTGATTTACTTTCCTCCTTTACACTGATTCTGGTAAGATGCGGCATTAACACATTACCTCCACCGTGCCAATAGATGGCCTCAGTCAGACACCGCGACAGATGGGGCATTCTTGCATTGATTGCAGAGATTAAAACTCATGATGGCACTTCTCTTGTACTAGAGCCGTATCGTGGCCCTCCAATTATAGTTCTTCATCCCTCCATTCTCAAACCGAGCTCAAAGCAAGCCAAAAGTTACACCTCTTGGGTTTCAGCTTTCCTTTTGCACATACAAATGGATTTAACACCTAGTAAAATGGACAGACTGATAGAGTTTTAAAAAATAGCCTTGTTACAGAGTAGCGCGGAGGCTGCCAAACCACTCACTGCCAACAAATACTTAAACAAAACAACTTATTGAGCGCATGCCAGTAGGCTATATTATTATCTTCATTCCAACTAATTGCCAGGCCAAACGGCGACACATATGCACCTCCTGCTCCAACTGTGGTTTGTGGGCCTCGTTACCATGACAACTGGCCAATTTCATTTTTGGCTGCGAAGCTGTCACAGAGATAATGAAACCTCGTGCAGATGTACAGATGTATACAGGTGTGAGAAGGCTCGAAATCTATGAACCCTTCCGACAGGATGTGAAATAGCCCAAAGACAAAACATCTTATCAGTAAAGCTATGGCTAAGGTTGAGTTGTCAATTGAGAAGAAAAATGATGTCCGTGGCTTCACACATTTTAGATGTTTTTAGCAGAATTCCATTTTCCACAGCCCAAAGGTTTGATTTGTTGTAGGGCTGGGGGAAAAATTGAAATATATCATGTTCTATAGTGAAGTTTGCAAGTACAGTCCTGTTCTAGTTTAACGCTTTCCCAGAGGCTAAAAAGGATTCAGAAATGGTTCAACCCATATTTAATAGCATATCACAATGACGCTTTCATGGTGCTGATGTAATGTATCTGTTCCATTCCTCAGCAGTGCACAGATAGACCTGCTGACAACCACCCATTTCTTAATGAGGCAAAGAATAGCCTATTGATATTGACTTAAGTTAAGTTAAAACATATTTATCACTCAAAACATTAAATGTAAGGAATCATCAATACCGCTCTACCCCAATTTTACCAAAGACTAGTACTGCACACTTTTATAGGATGCCAGTCTCACATGTAATCTTGATTTTATTAGATGCTCTTCCTATCTTAAATCTCAAATCAGGAATTGCCGGATTTGTTTGTATCCTTGTGTGTGAGCCTGAGTGCCGTCAGCTTGCAGGAATGCACGGGTACCGCCAAAGCTAAGATGGCTGCCAAGCACTAAGATGGCTGCCAGAATTCCACAGAGCGACAGCACCAGGAGAGAGGAGCGGAGTGTAAGGAGAAACGCTGGGAGAAAGTGGATGTAGAAAGTGGACTTTGTAAAGCTTAAAAAACATGTGAGACAGACGTAATTCTATCCTCGCGCGCTCCTCCTCTTCAGTCTGATGAGGTGGTTTGTTTCTCGTTTTTGTCTCCACCATTTTGGCACACAAATGGCTGGCACGTAATGCACTAATGCCACCCAAGATCTGGACGCTGATTTGGGTTTAGGAGATGATAAGATTGTGGGGGCCGCTCTCTCAACGGACCAAGAGGGAGACGTGGCCTGGGGCAGCCTGAAAGCTCTGGCGCTGTAGGCTAATTGGCTTCAATGTTATATACAATACAACTATAAAACTCCATGAGGGCGCATTACATATGGAGAAAA
The DNA here is from genome assembly GCA_036785185.1 of Paratrypauchen microcephalus. NCBI lineage: Eukaryota > Metazoa > Chordata > Actinopteri > Gobiiformes > Gobiidae > Paratrypauchen > Paratrypauchen microcephalus. The sequence continues at coordinate 2,316,360 of JAVJIX010000154.1, read as the reverse complement.
GAATGGCAGTCTGTGGGCCAAACTAAACTAGCTTAGGACGGCAATTTGGTGCCTACACTTTTACATAAACGCACTGGATTAGTGTAGTGAGAAGAAATGGAGTTTTAAATCAACAACCCAAACTTGTGAACTTTGTAGATTGTTTTTATGTGTGTTTCAAGTGGTGCCACCAGCTCTTGGTACCTGAGGTCTCCCAAACGTCTCATTTGACTTTATTTACGTTGTTGGTTGTCAAAAGTTTACATCTGACGCAAACAGAGATGACCACAGACAATAGCAAAAAGCCAGACAATTCATTAATTCAAGCTATTTCAGTGTGCTAATCAAACACTGGCGCTCTTGTTGCAACATGTCAATGGTTTTTTAATTTTATTTTTAATTATTTAAAAACTTGCTCTACTGAAAATGCTAACAAGGTTCTTTTGAGTTACTATAGCTCAAGGTCCCTTTTCTTCCAGCTGTTGCCACATGCTTAGCATTAAAGGAAAAGTAACGTTTTTTACAATCTGAGCCTTATTTCGGTAATGAAACAAATTGTTTTACTCACCCATAGCACTTTGGTGTCATATGGAGATGTTTTAGATTTGCGATCTCCATAATGTGAGTTCTCGGGGCACATGTTTATGGTCTCCAAATAACACAAACTTTAGCACTTTTCAAATCATAGAAGCTTGATGTCTTAGTCTACGATTTTGTTTGGTCAAAAGTGGCCTGTAATCCGAGATTTAGCCATAGTTTCGAGTAGATGAGGAGGCCAGTGCGCATGCGCGGACTGTGCTCTCAGCTCCCGGGACCCAAACATGAAACGCAAAGCTGTAAACTATGGCTAAATCTCGGATTACAGGCCACTTTTGACTCAAACGAAATCGTAGACTAAGACATCGGGCTTCTATGATTTGAATAGTGCTTAAGTTTCTTTGTTTAGTTATTTGGAGCCCGCACGGGGCATATTACATGCTTGGAGAATATATTATATGCCCCAAGCTATGGCTAGAAGTCGCGCTAGGCTAACGCAAATCTTAAAACATCTCTGGAAGTGCTCCATATGACACTAAAGTGCTATGGGTGAGTAAAACAACTTGTTTTATTACCAAAATAAGGCTCAAATTGTAAAAAAAACTTTACTTTTCTTTTAATGCCAGATGCCCTATCACAACCCTGTCAATGTTTTCGTGCTTGGGTGATTAAACTACCACAAATGTAAAATGTAAAGTGTTATGTATGCTATTAGTAAATGTTATTTCTGTCTGTTCTTTTGTGTGTTTCAGAACAATCAGGACAATCAGACAACTCAAACCAGCAAGGAGACAATGACGTCAAGCCCCCACCAAATGGTAAGGATGTCACTGATTAAACGTGTTAACTTCTTCACATATGGCTCCAGGAAAAAAGCATATAGCTGCATCACGTACCGCGCACATCCCGTACTGGCCATGCTCTGCATACAGGCAGGCTCTGTGTGCAAGTGTCCCGGCTGAGTTGGGTCTAAAGTTTATTATGGTAAGGAGAGCTGAGGGTCCTGAAGCATGGGGGCTGTGTGCGGCGCGCTCATAAATCACACTGACGTTATTGGAAGATGGGAACCACATGGCCGCTGCCGAGCCGAGCGCTGACCTCATACGCTGTCCCTGCTGTGGTTAACCCCAAGCAGAGATGGAGGGAGAGAGCTGAAGGGGGTGAAGGAGAGGACTTATGGAGAGAGAGAGAGAGGGTGTGGATATAAATGCGCACTATAATGTCCATAATGTACCTTGTATCATATGGGCTGGGTACCGTATTCGTACAGGAAAACTTAGCACTGGTACCCAAAAGTAATTAGTGCTTTTTATTTCTGGGAGATCACTATAGAAAATCCATTCATCTTGTTCCATCCATCAGTTTTCTTCCACTTTTCTGGGGCTGGATTACAAAGCCAGCGGTCTGACTTCCCTTTCCACACACGCTTCCAGCTCTTCCGGGAATCCCAAGCATTTCCCAGGTGAGCCGGGAGACATAGTCCCTCCTGCGTGTCTTGGATGTTCCCTGTGGCTGTGAACACGTCTCCAGGGAGATGTCCAGGAGGCATCCGGAGCACATGACCTAGCCACTTCAGATGGCTTCTCTTTCCTCTCCCCTCCTCCCTCTTGTGGAGGAGCAGCAGCTCTACTACGAGTTCCCCCTGTGTGACTGAGCTCCCCACCCTGTCTCTTAAGGAGCACACCGCCACCTGACGGAGGAAACTCATTTTGACCTTTTGTATCTGCGATCTTGTCCTTTTTGTCATTACTCAAAGCTCATGATCGTAGGTAAGATTACGGGCGTAGATTGATCACATTCGTCACATATGAACAAGACCCTAAGATATTTGAACTCACCCATTTCAGACAAGGACTCAAGTCAATTTGAGATTCAATGGAATTAATGAACATTTTAATTGTGGTTATTCTAGATATTAATTAATACAATAAAAGGTTTTGAAAAAGTACCATTAAGGTAGTGATAATGAAAAAACTGTTGTTGTTCTAGTACTGGAATCCATAAACTGTAATGGTATCCAGCCAGCTACTAGTGAGCTGCAATGGGTTCCAAAGTCATTTTTGAGGCAATCTTTAATGGCTTAACTAGTGTTTCTAATGAGCGTGGCACTGCTCAGTCGATATGTTGCACTGTTTGCATCCAGGTCAACTCTACAGAACAGCCATCATGTTTGTTTTGTTACAGAAAGGACCGTGCGTTTCTACTTACTGGCTAAAATAAGGGGATGTTAGCTGGTCTACATATGATTTCATTTAAGTCATTCCTATTGCCGATTTGTGATCAGCGTTCTCTTTTAAATGAAAAACAAGTCTCTAACTTCCAGACTTTGGGCAACTGTAGCCTCTCCCAGCGGTTATGGGGCACACATAGAGGAAAGAGGACTGATGGTTCCAGGTCTAAAAATACTGGCTGAAGATTACAAACATGCAAACATGCCTCTTATAGATTTCTATGCTGAGTGTGTACTATGGTGTATACTGAACTGTCATTAAATATGAATATGTCCAAGGGTGTCCTGTCTGTGTTGTATTGAAAACACATGTCCAGAGGATGACAGCAGCAGCAGCACGTCTCCTCATAAATGTGGTTCAGTTAACATTAGCATTTATGAGATGACTGCATCATCATGTCCTCCTCACATTTGGTTTGTGTGTTTGACCCAGCTCACTTGTTGTGTCTGTCATGTTTTTCCTCCACAGGCCATTTGAATCTGAGTTTCCAGGACTGCTTTGTGACTTCAGGAGTGTGGAACGTCGCTGAGCTTGTCCGCGTGTCACAGAGTGAGTCATGGCTTGAATTCATCACAAACAAGCTGTATCTTCTCTCATTTCAAATAATTGTTTAAATATTGCCACTCTTACCATTTAGCATGTTTTTCATTTTCATCTTATTTGAATTCTTCAGCCCCAGTTGCTACAGCAACTGGCCCCAACTTCTCCTTAGCCGACCTGGACAGCCCTGGCTACTACAACATCAACCAGGTGACCCTGGGACGGCGGTCCATCACCTCCACCCCCTCCACGAGGTATACAATTAAGCTTTCTTTTAAAAAATATTGTAGACTTTATGAGTACTATGGTTTGCCATTTTTCAGTACAATTATTATACTTTAGTTCATGTTGCATGTATAGACTGTAGTTGTCAACAATCATAATCTAAATGGATACATAGAAAATAATCCATACTAACATTTCTAACCCCTTGACTCCTTCTCCTTTTTGACTTTTGTCCCTCTCTTGTGTTTCCCTCCACCACTAACCCTCTCATTGGACCCTCTCTGTCTGTGTCTGTGCTTGATCCTCTTTCTGCCTCCGCTCATCTTACGCTGCAGGACTGAAATGGAGCTTTATGCAAGTCTCCCACGGAGGTAGTTACACTCATTACAGAATCTGTCCCTTGGTTATGATGCGGCCGTGCAGACACCTCACTGTCAGACACAGATCTCATATCGCACTGTACGTTCTATTGGGCACAGATGTGCGAGTCTGTAGAATCTGCTTACACAACAACAAAGTGGTCCAACCATGGCCACACACACAATACATTCTGCCCCTCTGTCTCGCTGTCTCCCCCTGTGGCTACAAATAATATAAAAGCCAAACACTGAAGCGAGACCTTGACATTTTAAAGTTGCTAACTCTTGATTCCAGTAAACACTGGCCTGGCTCCAGACAGGACAAATGCATTTCATGCAGAATAACACTTTCACTTGTATAAAATCTTAATGATTTTTCTAATACAGCCACAAATTTAAATCTAGAGAGCAAGAGAATGAAGTTGCTTGAGAGACACAGATCAGGCATTTATGTTATGTCATATTTATTAGGGGTGGGTGAAATTCACCAAAATATTTCCAAAAGAAATGTGGTAAAATTCACCAGGACCACCTGGAAGAAGAGATATATTTATCTCAATGAGACTAAAGATGCTACAGTGAGGGGTTAAAATATGAAAAAGGGAATTAGATTAGAATTAGAAATGTACAAATATGCATCAATACATTATATTATTGGTTGTACATATAGGTCAGATTTTGTCAAATACCTTTTGTTATAGAAAATCATCATCAAAAACTGAATATACTGGATCATTTTCTTAAAAATGAAATGTATAACAGTCTTTGTGTGTGAAGAATCCGTGTAAATGTGACTCAAACTCATTGTGTGTATGTGTGGTCTCAGCTCCAACAAGCGTAAGTCCATTGACGACAGTGAGATGGAGAGTCCTGTGGATGATGTGTTCTACTCGGGCCGGTCCCCCGCAGCAGGCAGCAGCTCTCAGTCCAGCGGCTGGCCCAATGATGTGGATGCAGGTATGGCCCATAGACCACCACACACACTACACCCCCTCTGGAGGCGGACTGAGGGTTAAGCAAGAAAATAATCATTTAAAACCAGACGTTTTTCATCTAAATGGCTGGTTGATATTATCTAACCAAGCTAAAACTATTTATTTTTGGCAGGAAATATGAATTAATATCTCATTAATTATTAAAAATAACTAAAACTAAGATCTAAAATATTGATTACAAATATTCCTTAAATATTCTACTGTGGTATCAATGAAGCTAATTCAAAACTGTACACTGCTGTCAACTGCTTAAAGCTGCACTGTGTAAATTTTCTGCTGGAGGGTCAACTAGCTCACCAAAACTCACTTTGTCTGAAATAGTTTAAAGGAAAAGTAACGTTTTTTACAATTTGAGCCTTATTTCGGTAATAAAACATGTTGTTTTACTCACCCATAGCACTTTGGTGTCATATGGAGGATTTCCGGAGATGTTTTAGATTAGCGTTAGGCTAACGCCGTTAGCCTAGCGCGATTTATAGCCATAGCTCGGGGCATTCCCCGAGCTGTAATATGCCCCGTGTGGGCTCCAATTAACACAAACTTTAGCACTTTTCAAATCATAGAAGCTCGATGTCTTTAGTCTAGGATTTCGTTTGGTCAAAAGTGGCCTGTAATCCGAGATTTAGCCATAGTTTCGAGTAGATGAGGACGCCAGTGCGCGTGCGCGGAGTGTGCTCTCAGCTCCCGCGACCCAAACATGGAACGCAAAGCTGTAAACTATGGCTAAATCTCGGATTACAGGCCACTTTTGATTCAAACGAAATTGTAGAGTAAGATATCGAGCTTCTATGATTTGAAAAGTGCTAAAGTTTGTGTTATTTGGAGCCCGCACGGGGCATATTACATGCTCGGGGAATGCCCTGAGCTATGGCTATAAGTCGCGTTAGCCTAACGCTAATCTAAAACATCTCCGGAAATCCTCCATATGACACCAAAGTGCTATGGGTGAGTAAAACAACTTGTTTTATTACCAAAATAAGGCTCAAATTGTAAAAAAAAAACATTACTTTTCCTTTAATGCCATACTGTGGAAAATGTTTCTATGGAGACAGCCAGATTATGCCACCAGGCCAAGTTATAGGTCTGATTTTTTACACTGATTTTCTTTAACAATATACTATACTACTGTGGGACATTTTAGGCAAAGAATTAGCATCTTCATGGGGTGGGGTACCCTCCACTAGAAAAGTGACATAGTGCATCTTTAATATGGATCTGAAACCTCAGTGCACCTCCTCACATAACTTTTCATAATAAGAATCATCTTCCTGCACAGTGTAGAACGTTCTTTCTTACCGGCTCATACTTTTTGCCTCTTGTACAAAATACTATTATTTATCCGCACCAGGTACACATCCTCCTGACTTTTCTGTTTCATTGAGTTTTCCTGTTGCATATCTACACTATCCACAGAATCTGATTATTGAAAGATGAGTTCCGCCAAGTTCACGGCACCTCTTTAACAGGGTGGAGCTAGACAACGCACTGATGGATGTCTAAACTCCTCAGAACGTAAAAGCCCAAAATACCGCCACACTCAGTCAGAAAGCATGTCCCTTGAGGGTGAACCTTCCTTAAACTCAGACCACAATAGCTCAAATGTTTATGTGTAGAAACTGAATATTCACAATGTCAGATATATGACGTTAGACTGTTGTGCGTGTTTTGGTGAGGGACTATTGCCAGGCACTATTCAAAGCCATGCTCTAATACAGTGTAATCCTAGACCTGGGGTTATTTTGATGGTCTGTCTAATGTATTTAATTGCAATTTTATATTCTCCCAAAGGGGCAACAGAAACAAAAATGCTAGTATAGTTCAGAATTCAGTGCAATTTTGAATAAGGTTGCTGCGAATATGACCGATGTATTCATTTTTTGTTAAAATCTGAAAGTGCACTATAAATTTAAATTGGACAAGAGTTTCAGTCGTTGTCATGAGAAGTAGACAGGCCTAGTTCATATAAAAATACTGTATGTAATAAAAGGTTTTGAATAATGTTCAATTAGGTCTGCTTAAACATGTTTAGTGAGCGATAAAAGGGGAAGTTCAATTTGTCAACTGGACAAAGTTTGTTTGGTCGAAAACGTTTCGCCGCTCATCCGAGAGGCTTCTTCAGTTCTGGTTCTAGTGCTGTTAGACCCTGTTTATATCTAGCTGCAGGGAGGAGCTCCTACACTCAAATCGTTCTGAAACTATCTCAACTAATCTGTATCTTTTGTTTCTCTGGCGTCTCATTTAGCATCTCTATTCAGCCCTAGGAGGAGCTCACTGCACTGAAATAGCTCTGAAACTATCTCAACTCATTTGTTCCTTTTTGTTATTTGAATTTCTCTGGCGTATAGTTTAGCATCTCTATTCAGACTAACGACCGTCTCCACCCCTCTGTCCCTGACTTGTCTGCCCTAATGTTTCTTTCGTCTGTTCTGACTTGGTTTAAGAATCGAATTATAAATGGGAGACAAGTTATGTCTAACTCCCCCATTTCTGTTTAATGACGGATCTTCTTCGTTAGTCTGAATAGAGATGCTAAACTATACGCCAGAGAAATTCGAATAGCAAAAAGGAACAAATGAGTTGAGATAGTTTCAGAGCTATTTCAGTGCAGTGAGCTCCTCCTAGGGCTGAATAGAGATGCTAAACGAGACGCCAGAGAAACAAAAGATACAGATTAGTTGAGATAGTTTCAGAACGATTTGAGTGTAGTGAGCTCCTCCCTGCAGCTAGATATAAACAGGGTCTAACAGCACTAGAACCAGAGCTGACGAAGCCTCTCGGATGAGCGGCGAAACGTTTTCAACCAAACAAACTTTGTCCAGTTGACAAATTGAACTTCTCCTTTTATCATGGATTCTACCTGGACGACTGAGGGACTTTTCCCGCATGTTTAGTGAGTGTTTTTTTATACTAATAAGGGCAATAAAAATATACATGCAAACAATGAACAAAACTTGATTTTATATAGTATCCAATTTAAATGTTTATGTCAATATTTTAACTGAACTTTTCAGCAGCCCATTTGGCCCTAAATTCTAAACACTTAACTTCAACTTCCACCATTTCCACCTTAAAGTGTCTTGACAGCTATCTTGAAAAAAAATCCTCACAAACGCATACCGCACATCTCTTGGGTGTAGTATATGGCTTGTCTTACTGTATATAAAACGTATGTACCCCTCCTAATGGGCGTCTCTCCCTCATATACTCATATACTGACTGTAGGCGCCGCCAGTAATGTCACTTTTATAGACACTTGCTGCACTCTATAACATGAAAGTCCCATGTTGCCTGTTTTTAGCCAACCCCCTATGTCTTTCTCTCTCTCTTTCCACCATCTCTGTCTTTTTCTCCTTCGTTGTTAACTCTCCTTTCTCCCCTGTTTGGCCTTTCAGTGCAGCACCATTTGGCCAGTGTGCAGGAGAGGAAGATTAAGCATGAGAGCGATGGAGTGCAGTTTCCTTACCATGGTTAGTTAGAACATTAAACATTATATTGTGTCCATTCATGTGTGCTTCGGCTTGCCAGCTCCCCTCTCTCTGTCTCTCTCTGTCTCTCTTTGTCCTCTGGCTCTGTCTTCGTCCTGTCCTGTCCTGTCCCTCGTCCATCCTGCCCTGTGTCTTGTTTCCTGGCTGTTCTGCCGCTGGGTGGGGTTGTATTTCTCTTCCAGATGTTTGATGTTGTTTATTGTGGGGTTTGCCAAAGCCGCTTGGTTGCCCTTTAGCGCCATAACAATCATCAGATATGTAAACATGAGTGAAAAGTTTTGAAGAAAGCATTTGCTGTGTACAATTTGAGTGACTGTAATTGTAAGTGTGCAATGGCAAAATTCATTCACAATGGCTATTCTAAACCACTAGCTTAACTTTTTGCCACAGTGCGCTGCCATTTCAATAGTTTTAGAATGTGTTCCAGCAGTACACCTGCAGTAAATACAGTAAATATAATATTTACATTTGAAACAGCAGTGAGATGTTTGACTTCTGTCAAAACACACACACACACACACTACTAGTTTTGTTCACGGATGACATCAGTCCTGAATGTCTCAAGAAATTATAAACCAGTGCTTAAAGGAGAATTAACGTTTTTTACAATCTGAGCCTTATTTCGGTAATAAAACAAGTTGTTTTACTCAACCATAGCGCTTTGGTGTCATATGGAGCACTTCCAGAGATGTTTTAGATTAGCGATATCCGTAATGCGAGTTATATACTGTATAATATATGCCCCGTGCGGTCTCCAAATAACACAAACTTTAGCACTTTTCAAATCATAGAAGCTCAGTGTCTTAGTCTACACTGTCGTTTGAGTCAAAAGTGGCCTGTAATCCAAGATTTAGCCATAATTTACAGCTTTGCGTTTCATGTTTGGGTCCCGAGAGCTGAGAGCGAAATAAGCTGTGACTCCGCACATGCGCACTGTCCTCCTCATCTACTCGAAACTATGGCTAAATCTGGGATTACAGGCCACTTTTGACTCAAAGGAAAGCGTAGACTAAGACATCGAGCTTCTATGATTTGAAAAGTGCTAAAGTTTGTGTTATTTGGAGACCGCAAACATGTGCCCCGAGAACTCACATTACGGACATCGCAAATCTAAAACATCTCCGGAAGTGCTCCAAATGACACAAAAGTGCTGTGGGTGAGTAAAACAACTTGTTTATTACCGAAATAAGGCTCAGATTGTAAAAAACGTGAATTCTCCTTTAAGAAAGAAGTGGTAGAGTCAGTTTCCTGCCGGGTTCTTGCATGTTATTCCCGGACCTGAAACATAACACATTTTTCCCATTGCCAGTGTTGACGTTTTTGCTGATGTGCTAAAAAGGAAGTGATGAAAATTATTCCACAGTTGATCTAATGTTTAATCCAAAGCTCATATGTGATAAGTGACTACTTCCTCCTTAGTAACATACAGTACAACCTGCTTATATATGGTGTGTGTGGCATTCTGCTGCTGCATTTGTATTATGTTCACAATCAAGATTTTTGCTCTCATATAAACCAGCCGCCCTGGGTGAATCAAACCCTTTTACAATTACTGTTTCCAAAAACCTCATTGTCTCCAGCCTCCACATGAATACAAACAAGAGTTTGTGATGCCAGTGTGAATTTGTGTTCCATAAGTGCGCTGCTGGGTTGTAGTAATTTTGTCGTCAAGCCCTGAGAGGCAGTGCCAGTGATGAAAGACACCAGAATGGTGGGGGCTGTTGTGAACAGGGGATTGTGGCGTAGTTTTGTTTAGAGAGAGATGTCGAGTGGCGTCCCACCTGCCTAAAGCGTCTCCCCCAAAAACACACACATCACAAACAAACATGACTGCAGGCACTCAGGTGTGTCATGGATGCACAAAGCACCGTCTGCCTCGTAAAAAAAAATACAACTAGATTTAAGCACATGTATACACTGCTTTCTCTGATTTACATTCACATACGCACACACTCCCAATCTGGAGAGGAGCAGCGTTCCGGTCCAGATGGCGCCTCCATGTGTTCACAGCGAAGGGAGCTACTGGGTTACAGCGGACATCTGTTCTCATGGTGCTGCGCTGGAGTCTGGGTGCTGAGCAGGAGGAGGGGCGGGGGGGATTCTGTCGGCTCTGGAGGTGAATCTCTTACCTGAGAAGCAAAAAGCTCCCAGGCATAGCAGGTGATCATGTAATTCATCATTAGCTCTGCAGTTTTTTTCACTCGACCTCTGACTTGAGAAATCCGCTTAGTAACTTTTCAGCCCAGAGCCGAGGTGTTGGACTGACACAGGCTATTAGCTTAATGGATTGCTTGAAATGTAAGAACGTAAGGCTTCGTAAGGTTTCAACTATGGCTACATTATATTTCTATATACTCTGCATCTTATTGTAAGCTCACTGTGAAACTATCATCTCAGTCCATAATGAAAAGTTATATGGGCAAACTCAGATCAGTATATCTGTATACAGTGCTTGTCTGCGGTCTGCCATATTTTCCTTATCATGACCCAAATAAAAATAGATTTTTCATTTGCTGGTCTGAGGCCTTCCACCAGCATTGTGCAGTATTGATCAGGTAAAATAAATGCCTACACTTAAAGGAAAAGTAACGTTTTTTTACAATTTGAGCCTTATTTCGGAAATAAAACAAGTTGTTTTACTCACCCATAGCACTTTGGTGTCATATGGAGCACTTCCAGAGATGTTTTAGATTTGCGGTTAGCCTAGCGCAACTTCTAGCCATAGCTCAGGGCATATAATATATTCCCCGAGCATGTAATATGCCCCGTGCGGGCTCCAAATAACACAAACTTTAGCACTTTTCAAATCATAGAAGCCCGATATCTTAGTCTACGATTTCGTTTGAGTCAAAAGTGGCCTGTAATCCGAGATTTATCCATAATTTACAGCTTTGCGTTTCATGTTTGGGTCCCGGGAGCTGAGAGCACAGTCCACACATGCGCACTGGCGTCCTCATCTACTCGAAACTATGGCTAAATCTCAGATTACAGGCCACTTTTGACCACACGAAATCGTAGATTAAGATATCGGGCTTCTATGATTTGAAAAGTGCTAAAGTTTGTGTTATTTGGAGACCGCAAAGTAATGCCCCGAGCACTCATGCTAACGGATACGCTACAACATAACTTCTACGAAACTGCTCAAAATGACACCAAAGTGCTATGGGTGAGTAAAACTACTTGTTTTATTGCCGAAAGAAGGCTCAGATTGTAAAAAAAAACGTTACTTTTCCTTAAAGCATAGAAAATTCTATAAATTTTTTATCATCATATGCAGACTTACGCAAAAATAATACAATTGGAATGCCCAAAACACTGTATAGAAACGATGTTGGTTTGGACAGGTCCCAGTGTGTGTAATGGAGCTTCTTTATGGACAAATGTGCGAGCTTTTACTATTGCACTTTTAAAGCACGGTGCATGTGGACTCCTGTGTGGTGTTACTGCAAAGGTTTGTGTGGTGGCCAGCTTGTTAGCGTGGCAACACTGGAGGGTCATGGGAGCAATTGGCTGCCAGTCTGCTCTAGCCGTTTGCCAGGACACCGAAATAATGCCGAACAAACAACGCCATTTGTGTGGCCGTGCACACTCGCTCACGTGCACGCGCCCCCGCACACGCGCAGATTAACACGGAGATCAGAGTAACTTCTGTTAGCTTATCAGACAAAGCTTTCATTGGGCATCTGGGCCTCATTTGCCGCTTCTCACAGCAAAGTCACATACAACCCGATATTTCACTCAGATAGTGGCTAATTAGGGAGTATCATTGAGACTAAAAAAACAATATGTATAATTTAAGACTGTTTATGCATAATGGGTTTCTTATAATTAAAATTGTCGTGCGGCAGGCAGTCATCCCTATATGTGCCACAGAGGAGAAAACACTTTTTATTGCCAAAATATATTAAGCATACAACATGTTGACGTTCACGTTCTAAGTGTGTTCGGGGACTTGAAACGCTTGTTGAAATTATAGATTTTCCCTTGACTCTTCATTAGCACAAACAACTGCAAAATTCCTGATTAGATTGACCTGTTGCCACAACGCAGTGACAGGAATACCTAATACGGATACTTCCACTAGCTCCTTGGATGCTACAGTTGCTATCAGCTGTTTCTTTTAATATATAGTTTTAAAAAAATCTTATCAGCTAAAACATTAATAGAGCAGGGTATTCAGTATATATAATGTTTCCATTTTACAGAAGAAAAAGAAAAACATACACATTTGAGTAAAGTATTAAAAAAAATGCTAATTGTTAATGTATTGAATGAGTTATATGAAGTAGTTGTAGTATCATAATAGCCAATCAGACCAAATTTATGCAACCACAACATTCAAATCTAAAGGCTGCAGAACCATTACAGACACCGTTTTGGACTGAAATGAAAATGTGTAACGAATATGCACAAAACATTAAAAGAAGGCCCTGGATATTTAGATTACACTGGTCTACAAATGTTTGTCTGCTTCTGAGATAAAAGTGGCCAAATCTCATTTATATTAATAAGATGAACTGAAAATCAGTTGATAACTGTGCTGGTTAGCTAATGTATTCAGGATATTTAATGATATTGGTTTACATCAAAATCGCATCTGTTTATACAATAGATTTAGGCATTTTTGCTTAAAAATAATTTTTATATTTTGAAAATATTTAACTTGGACTTTATCTGTCAAGAAATAAACAAGAAATATCTTAAGACATCAGGGGCACACAATTTCGAGGCATCTCTCTTATGTGAAATCAAAAATATTTGATGTTAAAACTGTAGACATATTAAAGTGAATGTATGTGAATGTGCAGACGCTTTCAGATAGAACTGTTGCTTGTAGACACACTGGACCTTCTGATAAACTACAGTTTTTGCCTTATTTTGCATAAATTTCCTATTTTGACCCAATACTGTACAGTGGTACCTCACCTTACGAAAACCCAACAAACGAAAATTCCAAGTTACGAAACGCCTTCACGGTAAATTTTGGTCTCTAGATACGAAAGAAAATTCAAGTTACGAAACGCGAAATCTCAACAATTCAAATAATGCGCGCTCAGCCACACACATTATACGCTTTTCTCAGACTGAATTTAAACTTTTCTCACATTTGTCTCTCGTTTAAACACTCAAACTTTCATAGATTTTCAACAAAATGTATTAATAGTGAAGTGTGGGGGGGAGGGTGGACACGTGTGATAGCGCAGCATGACCCGGCGCGAGCACGAGACCCGTGCTCAAACCGTGCCTCCTCTAGACCAGCTCTAAACCAGATCTAAACCAGGTATAAACCAGGATTAAACCACCGCGGCTCTTGCATGCGTTCGTTCACGCGCTCGGACTGCGTGCGGGGAGGCACCTCCCCTCCTCGCTGCTCGCCTCAGCCGTGACTCGTGAGGTACACCGGCAGAGCTAGCACGAAACCAGGAAATAGACCCGCACGCGGTGGTTTAATCCTGGTTTAGACCTGGTTTAGATCTGGTCTAGAGGAGGCACGGTTTGAGCACGGGTCTCGTGCTCGCAGCCCCGCGCCAGGTCATGCTGCGCTATCACACACGTGTCCGCCCTCCCCCTTCCCCCCACGCACGCAGTCGCTGCTCGCCTCAGCTGTGACTCGTGAGGTACACCAGTGCTGCTGCTAATAGCAGAGCTAGCACGAAACCAGGAAATAGACCCGCACGCGGCGCTTTAATCCTGGTGTCCAGTCCTGGTTTAGTCCAGGTTTAGTGCTGGGTCTACAGTCTCTTAGCCAATCAGGACGCAGAACACAGTGTTACGCTATAAAAAAAAGTTACACTATAAAAAAAAAAAACTTGGAACGGGGCCTTGGAACGAATCAGTTACGAAACCACTTCTGGAACGAATTAATTTCGTAAGGTGAGGTACCACTGTATCTTGGAAACTAAAGCCAATCAGCACTTCTGACTTACTTTTTCTTTATTAGTGACCTAAACCAAGAAAAATGTCACTACTTTTGTTCCAGAAGTATTTTGCTTGTCGACCAGTGTAACTATTTAAGACTCATTTACACAGTTAATCAGTAACGGTGACTTTTAAAAAGACCAGATTTAGTTGATATATTGATATTGCAATAAAAAATAATAGTGTGACCTCTGCACTGACCATTTCTGCCGCCTGTCCTTTCCCCATCATCACACTAGTATAACATATCTCTCATGTTTGAGCATTCCTTCCACCTCCATGTAGAAGTATGTAGCGTGGTGCTTAACATAAGTGCAGACGCCCACCTTATTCTAAACTTGTCGGTGCCCACACAAGCACAGCTGCGCCCGTGCTTTCCAACGAGCGCCGTGGGCAAACAGTGCTAAAAGATTTCCCAGTGTAGCTTTAAAAGGGGCTTTCAGAAATCGCCTGTGTTACGTTTTATATGCATCGCTCGTAAAGTCTATTTCGACATCTCAAAATTACCCACATCTTTACTCGTTTGTTTTATATGTGCGAATATTGAGCCGTTTAACGTTTTACGGGCTTTTTACACTCCGAGGTTGTTTATAACAGGATTTTACAATTACGAAGCAAACAAACGAAATAATATTGTTCTGTACGTTCATTATTTTTCTGTTTTATCGAGCCAATCATCTCAGCGTATTTTCAGTTTTGTGGTTCCCTGCAGAGGTTAGGTTCTGTTTGGCAAACCTGGAAAATCTAAATAGTGCCGTTGGAATATCATACATGAAAAAAAGCTTCCCCAGCACTCACCACACATGGCTTTTCATCAGTGGCTCTCACACTTTGGGCCATGTTTTTGGTTGCCTGACAGAGTTGGCCTGTATTTACCCTGTCCAAGTTTACCAAACCAGAGATATTTCATGTAGCTTTTAGCCTATTTGGACATTTACAGACGGGAAGGGACACTTGAATTTGTTTGTCTATGTGGCACGGCCTTACCATCTCCACTCCTCCGCTGCTTAACTTCTTCCGTCTTCCTGGCCCGCTCCTTCTCTGGCTGAAACTGGCAGCGTGCCCGGGGCCTGCCAGCTTGCGTGAATGTGTGTGAGTGTTGTGAGTAGAAGCACTCTTTTATGAAATACGGTTATGGCATTAACATAAAATACCTGACAGACAGATATGCAGAAGGGCACTACATCAGAGGATCTACTGATGTGTGCTTTGGCCGGGTCTACAGCAGTTATATGTGGTTATTCATAACGGCTTTGCTTGGAAAACACAGTCTGCCGCCAGTAAAGGCCAGCCAATGTCCCATTCATTCTGAAGAGGTGTCTTGACAAATGTAGTGAGTGAGTATGCTGCTTGGTGTGCTTTGTAGTCTACATGATATCCTCAAAAGCAAACGTGATTGCGCATTAATAGAAAATGTAATGTTTTGGACCAGTTATATCATTCTGTGCGCCAACAGTGGGAGTTTTATGCTTTGCTCAATCCTTGTAGACAACCAAAGTTCTAAAAATGTCCTATAGCACGTGGGAATTGGGCAGGGAAATTTACTTAAAGCTTTACTTTCACATGTTTCACAATGACTGTACTTCATTTGTTCTTTATAAAAATGCTCTGGTGTGTATTCTATAGCTGACTTCTATCATCTTTTCCTTTATAGCATTACTATCTGTAATGCAGCTCTCACTAGCGCCGCACTGTGATACGTTAAAGGACTATGATTCAGACTGGGTGCTCTGCCCGTTGCAGTAGGTGAAAGTCCAGTGCATCTCCAGCTCTCCTCTCCTGCCACTGTGTCCGCCCTCTGGCCCCGCCCCCTCCGCCTCTGCCCCTCCCTCTGACCTTCTGCTGCTTCAAACATGGCCTCTCCCAGTCCCAGCCTCCACTTCCTCCTGCCCTCAGCCTGCTGACTGTACACAAACAGTCTGTTTATCAGTAAACCCATCTGAGTGTAAAGCCAGTCAACAAATCAATCCATTGATTTCTATCATAATCATTTAATGTAATCAAAACTCTTACCGCTTTAAGATTCTTAATGATCATTTCTTGATAGAGTTGCAGTAAGCAACGGATCCATGTTGAATTAAACCCTGGTCTCTGTTCTGCCATTTTGTTGATCCCCTTTTTACCAGGACTCTCATCGCCTAGTTCTCTTAAGAAGCCGGGGAAATTCGATTTCAGCGCCCTATCCTCCCAGACGAGGTCCCCCCGCATGGCGTTCACCCACCACCCACTGCCAATGCTGGCGGGAGTGAGACCAGGTGAGAGCAGACCCCAGCTCCCCACCCCAAAACCCCTCACCATCCCTGTACCCACAACCTCAGCCCCTCCCCTGGCACAGAGGCAGGACATGGGCTGCTGGCATGGGGCTTTGTGGAAGTCTGGCCTGGTGATGGAGCTGTAGTGTGCTAGAGTGTCTTTCCTGGGTGTCTCTTGGTGGATGGGTGCTTCCCCTATGATCTTGTGTGATTAATACCGTGATAAAACTAGCTTCTAAGCAGGGCTGGACTGGGACACAAAAATGGCCCTGGCATTTTTGGCTTGACCGGCCCCTCATAATTAGTCCTGGTTTAGTCCTGGTTCAATCCTGATTTAGTCCTGGTTCAGACCTGATTTAGTCCTGGTTCAGCCCTGATTTAGTCCTGGTTCAGACCTGATTTAGTCCTGGTTCAGACCTGGTTTAGTCCTGGTTTAGTCCTGGTTCAATCCTGATTTAGTCCTGGTTCAGACCTGATTTAGTCCTGATTTAGTCCTGGTTCAGACCTGATTTAGTCCTGATTTAGTCCTGGTTCAGCCCTGATTTAGTCCTGGTTCAGACCTGATTTAGTCCTGGTTTAGTCCTGGTTCAGACCTGATTTAGTCCTGGTTCAGACCTGATTTAGTCCTGGTTTAGTCCTGGTTCAGACCTGATTTAGTCCTGGTTTAGTCCTGGTTCAACGCTGATTTAGTCCTGGTTCAGACCTGATTTAGTCCTGGTTCAGACCTGATTTAGTCCTGGTTTAGTCCTGGTTCAGACCTGATTTAGTCCTGGTTCAGACCTGATTTAGTCCTGGTTGAGTCCTAGTTTAATCCTGGTTCAAATCCTGATTTAGTCCTGGTTTAGTTCTGGTTCAATCCTGATTTAGTCCTGATTTAGTTCTGGTTCAATCCTGATTTAGTCCTGATTTAGTTCTGGTTCAATCCTGATTTAGTCCTGGTTTAGTCCTGGTTCAGACCTGATTTAGTTCTGATTTAGTTCTGGTTCAATCCTGATTTAGTCCTGGTTTAGACCTCATTAGTCCTGGTTTAGTCCTGGTTTAGTTCTAGTTTAGTCCTGGTTTAGTCCTGGTTCAAACTTGATTTAGTCCTAGTTTAGTCCTAGTTTAGTCCTGGTTTATTCCTGGTTTAGTCCTGGTTCAGTCCTAAATTGTGGGCCTGTCTCTAAGAAGAAAAAAAAAAAAAAAGGGCATCAGCCCCTAGGACTGTCGGCCCACCGGGAAAATGCCCGGTATGCCCGATTACCAGTCCAGGCCTGCTTCTAAGGCAGCAGTACATTTAAGATGCTGTACAGATGCATTCACAAGCTCTTCATATACAGTATATACAACAACGCTTCAGATCCCAGCCCCGGACACAAGTTTAATTTAATTCTACTACTCTGACATTAGTTTGGCTTGGCTCAGATATTTATGCACTTCAACAAGTTTAAAGAAGTCTGTCACAAATGTAGTCAGGGAAGCAGCCAGGCATCCTACAGACAGGAGGATCTTATGATAACAAATATCAAATATCATAATAAGCTAAATGCTTTCAACAATAAATCTCCACAATATTGTTTTTTATCCATGGTGGTATCTGATCTTCTTGTCTGAAATCTTAGTCTGCGGTATGGGCCATAGGAGCTCACAGGACATAATTACCCATGTGCTTTGCTCCTGTAGTGTGGCTACATCAAAGCGTCTTAAAGGCGGCGAGCAGATGTGAAGAAATGAGGTTCACCGCTGTGACATTAGACCTCCTTCTCCTCTGCACTTGTTGACAGATCATGAGTCTT
The DNA here is from genome assembly GCA_036785185.1 of Paratrypauchen microcephalus. Classification (NCBI taxonomy): domain Eukaryota; kingdom Metazoa; phylum Chordata; class Actinopteri; order Gobiiformes; family Gobiidae; genus Paratrypauchen; species Paratrypauchen microcephalus. Next base: position 2,298,063 of record JAVJIX010000154.1, on the reverse strand, counting down.
TGGACATGTAGCTACAGTGGATCTGGTTCCCACATATCAGCAGATGCACACCATATCAGGTCCTATTTGTGGCCACCAGACATGATTCACACCCTGGTGTTTTGTTTGTGTTATATGCAGTTGAACCAGTTCGTCTGTGGTGGTGTATTTCTGTATGGAACTGAGACTTGTTGAAGGAACCATTCACCAGCTGTGTGGATGTGTGACTCAAAATTTGCACTGGCATTTTGAGTCACAGGCTTTTGTGCAGTCGAAATTATAAATGTCTTTTTTATTAACTATTTTAACTGCGCACCTGTAAGAAATGTAGCTCTTAAGTCATAGTCTAGTACATGATTTAAAGATTGAACTAATACCTCCACGGTTCTGAAGAATGACTTTACAACACATCAACCACAAAGTAGGTGTTGGGGATTCCCTCTGATCCCAGACCCCCTCATCAGCAGCACCCACTCCATCTACCCCCACCCCCACCCTCTCAGAGAGTTTGGCCTGCACCCAGTCTGTAATGGGATTATAGGAGCTATAGGAGCTGCAGTGGAGAGCAGCAGCCTGGCATGGGAGCAAGGTGCTGTGGGCTCAAAGGCAGAGGGCCCTGTCTGGGGGGTATTCCCATGAAGTGCACTCACACATACAATCTGAGCGAGACAAGCTCTAAAAAGGCTTGGCAGCATCAGTATAGGCAGCTGGGGGCCAGGACGCGATGGATGGTGCAGTGGGTGTCAGATTGGCACCACTAAGAGGAGAACAGGCCATTAATACAAATCAAGGAGATTTAGTAATGGATATAGGTCGGACAGAGACGCCTTTGTGTGTGATGGCAGGGCTTGTCCAAATGTTCCAGCTCACAAAAAATCAACTCTATTGGGTCTGCTATACATGCTCCTGTTTTGTGAAGCCAGAAAATTGCAGGTGTGCAATACAAGTTTTAAAATACTTCTGGCGGATATAGCTATGTTTTATACATGGAAAGTAAACCAAGCTGGTGTTTGCACACCAAGCTGTGCAAACTAAAGCGTCCAGAAACATTACATACATCACTGGATAGTCAAGTAGGTCAAGACAGCTGCTCAATTCTGTAAGTACAATACATAATTATTGCAAGACCTTACATAACATAAACCTGAAAACTAGTCCTAATTGACAACATATCCACACTACTAACTATGTTCATTTTACAGTACTCTACACTCTACAGTACTCTACTAGGCTACTACACACACACACACAGTTCTTCTGGGAATATCTAATTCACAAACACAAATTTACCTCTGTTTACCTGTTTAGGGACAGTAGCTTATTTTGGTACATGCTCAGCAAAAAGACTATTTAGTATATTCAATTTCTAAATAAACATGGATGCAGTTACTATTGCTGTCAAAAACAAAAATGTGCAAAAGGATTCTGGAGTCTTCCTGATGCCAATTTGTGTCCAAGCCAGAAAATCACCCCCTCAGACAGCTCACAGGCTGTATGAAGATGTGCTCATTTTAGACACTACTCAATGATCCCTTTGTGTTTCTCTTAAACTCCACTTAGATTTGATGTGGAAATGATGTGTTTGAAACTTGTGGATTTTGTATATTCAGCATTGTTGGAATCTTTTACGCACAGTGAGTTTCATTCACATGGATTATTTATGAAACCTCATTTATATTACATCTGTACAGTGGTGACATGTAATGCTTTATGTCTGCCCCCAGCTCTGTCCTACAGTACTTAGGTCTAACACAAACATGTTTCGTTGCAGGGAGTCCCCGGGCTTCAGCCTCAGCTCTGCACTTCCCCTCTCCCTCCATCATCCAGCAATCTAGCCCATATTTCACCCACCCGACCATCCGCTACCACCACCACCCAGGACAGGACCCCCTGAAGGAATTTGTGCAGTTTGTCTGTTCTGACGGCTCAGGGCCAGCCGGGACACAGGTAAGTCTGCAGTGTACCTTCACCTGAATATTACTGATAAAACAGGTATACTACAGGTAACATGCAGTAATTGTTAAAGGAGAAGTAACGTTTTTTACAATCTGAGCCTTATTTCGGTAATAAAACAAGTGTTTTACTCACCCACAGCACTTTGGTGTCATATGGAGCACTTCCAGAGATGTTTTAGATTTGCGATCTCCATAATGTGAGTTCTCGGGGCACATGTTTGCGGTCTCCAAATAACACAAACTTTAGCACTTTTCAAATCATAGAAGCCCGATGTCTTAGTCTACGATTTCGTTTGGTCAAAAGTGGCCTGTAATCCGAGATTTATCCATAGTTTCGAGTAGATGAGGAGGACAGTGCGCATGTGCGGAGTCACAGTTTATTTCACTCTCAGCTCCCGGGACCCAAACATGAAACGCAAAGCTGTAAATTATGGATAAATCTCGGATTACAGGCCACTTTTGACTCAAACGAAATCGCAGACTAAGACATCGAGCTTCTATGATTTGAAAAGTGCTTAAGTTTGTGTTATTTGGAGACCGCACAGGGCATATTACATGCTTGGGGAATATATTATATGCCCCGAGCTATGGCTAGAAGTCGCGCTAGGCTAACGCTAATCTAAAACATCTCTGGAAGTGCTCCATATGACACCAAAGTGCTATGGGTGAGTAAAACAACTTGTTTTATTACCGAAATAAGGCTCAAATGGTAAAAAACTTTACTTCTTCTTTAAATTAGACACCATTATACAAATACATGCATTATTCACATTTTACTTACTTTAGTTAAATTATATTAGTTTATAGTATATTTTAAAAAAGGCTATGAATGAAATCAAATCCAAAGACACTGACAACAGTGATTAGTTTCTGGACAAACTCTTGTCAATGCAGGCAAGCATTTTTCATCAAGTAGGTTCTCGAATTTTACCACAAGATGTCTCTAAACTCTGCACTAATACTACAAATTGCAGTGTAGTTGTTTTTTAAAACACATATATCATTTATTGAATGTTTTATTAAAAATCCCGAAATGAATCCCGAAACTGTGCATCATACACTAGAAGACAGATCGTATGAGCGCTGCTGTGGTTCTCTGTTTTGTCTTGTCATTTTGCTGTTTGCTGTTCCTGCTCGAATGTGTCTTCCCTCTTTTGTTTGTTTGTTTGCTCCACCCAACCTTTCAGACAGTTCCACCATCAGTGCCCCAGTTCTTCAGTCAAACATAATTGTCTGTGGCGTCATTGTGCTGTGTTTCATCCACTAGTTGATTTTAGTTGAAAGTTGGTTGTCTGGTGCTAGTATCAGTGGTGTTGTGATTGTGCAGAAGAGTATATTCTCCCATGGTTTTGATTTCTTGCCATTTTCTGGATGCCCTCAACCAGTGGTTTTGCTCCACCCACAGAGGACCACCCCTCAGTGCTCCAGCCACCCAGTTCTTTCAGTCAAACACTGTGGTGATTATTATTTTTCCATAAAGAATGCCGTCCGCATACATCATATTTTTTCGTTCCTGTTTCCCACCTACCCCTCCTCTCCCTTATCCACCGTCATGGATATTTTTTGAGACCGAACTGCGTCCTTCTTCTCATTCCGTGTTGCCGGATTGTCGCATGTCGCCCCCTGCTGACCCTGTTTGTGTTGTCTGCAGCCAAACGGGAGTGGCCAGAGCAAAATGCCAGGCTCCTTCTTGCTGCCTCCACCTCCCCCCGTGGCCCGCCCAGTGCCCCTCCCCATGCCCGATTCTAAACCCAACAGCACGCCCCCTGACGGCGGACTCTCCTCGCCCGCATCTCCGTGTAAGTGACCCCGCCGGGTAGGCCTGTCACAATAATCACTATATCCTAAGACAGAAGGTTTTTAGGTTTTTAGTTCTGCACTAACTGATATTTATTTCTTTGAATTGACTGTCCATCTTATGTATAGATGTGTCCTGTGTTATTTATGGTAGGGTCCAAACTTAAGCTTAGTTTATATATATATATATTCTTTGTTGTCATTTTTATCGTGACAGGCCTACAGCCAAGACCATTACTTTTAACCAACATCAAACACACAACGCAACAAAAATAATTCCGCCCTTTTCAGTTGGAACCCCTTGCCACTGCTGTGAATCCAATTGTATGCCGTCAAGATTTGGTGGTACCTATTTTTCATAATGGACTTGTGTGGTGTTCCTCAGGGTTTCGTACTGGGACCGTTGTTCTTTATTTTGATTTTCCCTTTGAACCTGCTTTGTTTGGAAGTGGCATCACTGTCCTTATTCTTCTGCTTTGAAATGCTCCTTTTGCTCCCTGGTGGACTCATCAACAAACTAGTCAAAGTATTAAATACCTCAGGAGACTTTTAGATTATAGTTGGTTTTAAAGGAACAAATTTAGGGCAGGCAAATCACATGGACTCCGATAACCCACTCAATTAACAATCCACTTGTACGTGTTTTTAGACCAGTGTAATGGTGAATACAAGATTATGTTAGAGACGGGCGGCAATAGGTTGGCCCTCAAAACTTAGCAGGTGACATATATACCTATACCGTACAAAGCCTGTGGGTAGGTTTTGGAAGCAAGTCATTCATTTGTTAGGAGGGGCACTGGATGGAGCATTTTTGTCTTAAGCTTCTCTTTAAATCTAGTGTTGTTTTCCCCAGCGTTTCCAAGTCTTCTGTGTCTTCTGTATGTTACTGTAGGTCTTAGAAATACATGGATGTATCCTGTTTATGTCCATGTCATTAATTTATATGTTCCCAGTCTTTTCTGTCCCTCTTTGCCGTCTCTCTTTCAAACTCACAAACAAACGTACACAAGTCCACACACTTCCTGATGAGTCTTTAGTGAGTCTTAACTTGCGGAGTCCTCGGGGTAACTCAAACTGCCCTAAATTTGTCAAAAACATCTGACATCACTGGGTTTTAGAGAGTCCCGACTGATCTCTCACGTTGGGAAACTGGTGCGCTCAAAAACTTCCACCTGAGTTTACTAAATAAGTAGTTTAATCCTCAACCAGGGACATCTAACTTTGCTCTCTAGATATGGCAATCGTATGCTTAGAGATTCTTATGACCCAAATTATAATGAGTTACGTTGTGGAGACTCTGTGGTAGGCCTACTTTATGATGAAGGGCCATTCCAGTATTTTTTAAATGCAACAGTTATTTCATTATTGTGTTTTAAGAAAAGCTCCTAGTAACACAGTAAAAGACTGCATTTTACCTCCAAGAAAAGAAATGTTTTTTGGTTAACCTGAGATTTTCTGAAGAGTTCCATGTCACTCTTTTTGGAGATGCTTTTGAGTTTTTATATTTTTTGCAAATATAAGGAATATAAGGATGTATTAGCTACTATGCCTTGTGACTAGTTAACCGCTTGATTCAAGATATCATCATGTTATCATTAAGTAGCTACTAAAATACCAGTTTGAGGCAGTTCTTAAGTTTTATTGCACTTCTGATTCCTGTCTTCTTGTCTGTTTTGTTCTCCAGCATACTCCACGCCAGGCGCCACAGCTCCCAACAGGTTTGTCGGCATCGGATCACGGGACAACAACTTTCTGAATATCCCGCAGCAGACGCAGGTAAATGTATTTTCTTTAAAAATGGGGACTGTGAGTAAGGACAAAAACTGTCTGTTTGTGGTTTGTCTGTTTGTGGTTATCTGGTTTGTGATTACTGGTTGAAAATTCAGGAAATGGATTAAAGGAAAAGTAACGTTTTTTACAATTTGAGCCTTATTTCGGTAATAAAACAAGTTGTTTTACTCACCCATAGCACTTTGGTGTCATATGGAGCACTTCCGGAGATGTTTTAGATTAGTGTTAGGCTAAAGCCGTTAGCCTAGCGCGACTTATAGCCATAGCTTGGGGCATATAATATATTCCCCAAGCATGTAATATGCCCCGTGCGGGCTCCAAATAACACAAACTTTAGCACTTTTCAAATCATAGAACCCCGATATCTTAGTCTACGATTTCGTTTGAATCAAACGTGGCCTGTAATCCGAGATTTATCCATAGTTTACAGCTTTGCGTTCCATGTTTGGGTACTGGGAGCTGAGAGCACATTCTGCACATGCGCACTGGCCTCCTCATCTACTTGAAACTATGGCTAAATCTCGGATTACAGGCCACTTTTGACCACACGAAATCATAGACTAAAGACATCGAGCTTCTATGATTTGAAAAGTGCTAAAGTTTGTGTTATTTGGAGCCCGCACATACATATGCATATTACATGCTCGGGGAATGCCCCGAGCTATGGCTATAAGTCGCGCTAGGCTAACGGCGTTAGCCTAACGCTAATCTAAAACATCTCCGTAAATGCTCCATATGACACCAAAGTGATATGGGTGAGTAAAACAACTTGTTTTATTACCGAAATAAGGCTCAAATTGTAAAAAACTTTACTTTTCCTTTAACTGTGTGTGGATTTGGGCCAAGAGAGTTCCCGTGGCCTGGACTCTCCTTAAACCTGCTGCTGAGCTTCTCTCGTCTCTCAGTATCCCACCGCGCTCCCTCAGTCTGTGCTTTTGTACATCTGTATTTGACTGTACGCTTAGGCATATGTGCCCGGCTGTTTATTTGGCACATATGGAGAGGGCCCAAGGCTACAGGCCTGGTCCTCACTGCTCCACTATTCACTTCTACTACTTCTTCTCATGCCCCGTCTTTACATTCTGCGCTTTTCTCTTTTAGGTTTTGTCCCGCTCCTCCCTTCGTCTCATTAATTTTCTCTGCATTTTCACTTTCTCCCACTTTCACCTTGTGTGCTGGCTCTGTGTAGCGGGTTCATATGCCTCCTCTATTACCAGCAGTACTTTTCTCATTAGTGTCCAACCACACCCGCCTGGAGCCAGCTCAGCTCCTCCACACATGGAAACCATCTGAAGGAGCGGGTCCCTCCCCTGCTCCTCGACCCTATGTTCTCTTCTCGCACTCTCTCTCTCTCCGCTCCCCACTCTGCTCATTACACTCTTTTCTTGGGAGGGATTTTCCACATGTGGCCTCTGCTTTTCATTCTGCATGCATCTTAATGTTTCAGTTGGGTATTAACATTAAGTTTTATCAAGTAAGAAAGAAAAGTTTTCACCGTGTTGCCATTGTTTTGAAATGTCCAACACGACTTACATTTAAAGCAGCCACAGTAACTAACCCATTGTGGAAAAAAAAAAAAACTTACAAAGATATTTCCGTCACATTTCATGATTAAGTTTAGCACATTAACATTAATCTACAGCCATGGCTCAGTTGTTCAGCTGCAGCTCATATGCAATTAAATAAACCCAGCTCAGCTAAAATATATATTAAGACAAACAACAGATGACATTAAATGAATGACCTCATGGAGCATAAGATTGTATTATTTATACGTTTATTTCATGAATCATATTGATTACATGTTTATTTAGACGTGTGTGTGCTCCGTGTTGTGATTCAGTGGTTACTTTTCCTCCACAAAGTTGTCAGTGAGGATTTTGAGTCTCAAATGTGACTTTAATTTTAAAACAAACACCACTAATAGTTTTCATGTGCCAAAATGACAGTGACAGATTAATTGTAGATCACAGTAGAAAAGCAGATCAGGGGACAACAGTGGGCTCGGAATGCCCTCTCCTGCCTGAAACGTGGAACTGCAGAGAGGAGCTAGAAAAACCGAATTAAGGGGAAGAGACTGCGTTTGGGCCCTATAGAAGTCACGTCTGGCCTGTCTGGTTGCCCATGGTAACCAGACATGATGTCATAGCCGGTTGATGTTGAATTTGAGAAAGGCCCGCTTGAGGGGGGTCAGGGTGGTCAGTGTGCGCTGCCAAGGCCAGAGTCAGAGTGTGTTTGTAGATAGATGGGCTGTGTAAGTAAGAGCAGAAGGAGCAGAGAAAGTTAGACGGGGCACGTCATAATGGCCCGGGCCGGCTGGGACGCTGCCCGGGGGAGAGGGGTAACTGAGAAAGGCAACAGGCAGAAGGGGGGCATTCATGCGACCTGTTCTGGTCACAAACCAAAACAAAAGGCCTCCTTCCCCAAGCCTCGCAGGAGTTTCCAGGGCTCGACTTGTAGAATGTTGGCGCATCGGACTCACACAGATCCTCCAGGCCAAGAGGGGCAGCCAGCACCCGCGACTGTGACCCACTTGTGCTCTCGGATCACGCTGAGCCACACAAACCCAGCGCACAGACAGACAGACAGACAGACAGACAGGGAGAACACAGACAGGGAGCACGCAGACAGGGAGCGCACAGACAGGGAGAACACAGACAGGGAGCGCACAGACAGGGAGAACACAGACAGGGAGAACGCAGACAGGGAGAACGCAGACAGGGAGAACGCAGACAGGGAGAACGCAGACAGGGAGAACGCAGAAAGGGAGAGCACAGACAGGGAGAGCACAGACAGGGAGAACACAGACAGGGAGAACACAGACAGGGAGAGCACAGACAGGGAGAACGCAGACAGGGAGAACACAGACAGGGAGAACACAGACAGGGAGAACGCAGACAGGGAGAACGCAGACAGGGAGAACGCAGACAGGGAGAACACAGACAGGGAGAACGCAGACAGGGAGCGCACAGACAGGGAGCACCAGACGGATTCCCCCTGCCGCCATCCCGCCTTCAGGAGTCACTCTGATCTAGGCCAAAGTCCACATGTCCTGGAGAGCTGAGGAGGACAGGGCGATGGCAGGAGCTGGGCCAATATCACTGTAGTTAAGGAGCATAGTGGCCCTGAGTCAACTGTGAGTGAGCAGTGAGGGAAAGGCACACGACATGGCTCTAGAGCTTCCTCTCTGGTGGATATCCATGTCTGAGTACACCGTACAGACAGAACTTTATAGTTGAGGGATGAGTTACACAAGTTACACAAGTTAAATTATGATATTGCATTCATAAGAACCAGGAATTATTTTTAAAAAGCATTAGTTGTCACAAAATTATTATTATAACTATGGCAGTCTTCAGTATTCTAATGTAATGTCATTTATGTTGTTTTAAATATGACTGATTTCTTACTATTAATCCTGTACTCCATTTGATTTACTTTTGAAGTTGCAGTAACCCAGGCAACTCTGGCATGATTTTTAATTTTTTCTATTGGTGCCAGCTGATTTATTTGCTTTTTTCTAATACACTGTCTTTTGTCTTCCAGTCTTGGTTCCTCTGACAAGACCTGTGTCCCAACCAGCAACTAGAATTCTATGTTTTCAATTGGAAATAGAGAAACGGTATTCACAGAATGATGTACTGCCCTCCACCTGACCCTCCCAACCTGCAGCGGGTCCTCACAGTACGTCTCACCCCAACCAAGATCTCACCAATCAATCCAGGAAATTCTTAGAGGAACTCTGGACTCTGGACCCCTTTTCACAGTGTAAAGATGAATGGATGGACTAGGGGATGCCAGGATGGAGAAGGGCGTGGGGACAATGCAGCAGCAGAAGCAGCAGCAGCGGTAGTGGGCATCTATCCCGAAAAACCAGCAAACCAGCACAACACAGAAGCAACGCGATGGAAATGCGGCCAAAAAGAAAAAGACTATCCGATAAATCAGGTTTTCTATAATAATAAACGTTCAAAGCTGCAGTCCATGCTACTGTGATCGCACCCGAATCCAAAATTGACCAATGTTTTTTTTTTTTGTTTTTTTTTTAGTTTACCCTTATAACTACAAACTAACTAGCGAGACCATGCCAAAACATATCTCCAGTAAGGGTTGCACTACGAGTCCGTTAACACTAATCTAATCATGTGCACTATTTTAAAGCAAGGCATGGAACCCAAACCAGACTTGCCTGTTTGAATTGGAAGGTAAAGTTGGCCTTCACTCGTCCTCCCCAATCATCGGCTCACGTCACATCCCTTTATTCAGTCATATTCGCTTTTTTACTCGGCCATCTTGCCATTTGAGCTAGTGTTTTTTTCCGGTGACGGTATTGTATTATATTTGCTTACACATACAATGAGTATTTAGACATCGAACATAGTATCCCAGGTATTACGAATAGAAGCAGCAGCTATTGGTTCCCCATATGCCCTCTTGTAATGTAATGATTTTTTTTCTTGATGTGTTTTTTTGAATTTTATTCCTTTTAGATTTGTACTATTTTGTAATTTTTTGTATTTGAATGACAGCACCTTATAGAGGATTGTGGTAAGGAAGTGGGCATCGAAGACAGGGTTGGATCTAGATTACACAAAAGAGTTTGCAAATGAAACAAAAACACAAAACACTGTCGGCCTCTGAGCGGTATAGGGGGCGTAAGGAGGCTCGACTCAGGGTTTTGACAATCACAGGCTCGTCCTAAGCGGGTGAGCGCCAGACGCACGAGGAGGGAAAGTTGCTAAAGATGGGACCTAGAGGAAGCTTTGTGTTTACCCTGTTGTTTACACTCCCAGACGGCCGCACGCTCCAAGAGCTCTGCACCACGCTGAGGAGCAAAATCAATATGTGACATATCTGGATACGAGCGCAGAGGGACAAGGGCCTCTAGGCTGTCAGCGGGACGACCACCCGACGTGCCCCTTTTAGTTGGTTCTCTTTTTAAGGCACAGGCCATTGCAGACTGTGGGCAGGGGAGCTCAAAAACATGTCCTCCCACTACTTTATCAAACTGAAACTAAAATAGCTTCTACTGAAAATTGCACTATTGAGTTCTATTCTAAAAATTGAAAATAAAAATTTAACCAAGCACTACTGAGATCCAGGCCTGGACTGGTAATCAGGCATACCGGGCATTTTCCCGGTGGGCCGACAGTTGTAGGGGCCGATGCCCTTCTTTTTTTTCTTTTTTTTACTTGTAGAGACTGGCCCACAATTTAGGACTGAACCAGGACTAAACCAGGACTAAACCAGGACTACATCAGGTCTGAACCAGGACTAAGCCAGGTCTGAATCAGGACTAAACCAGGACTAATCAGGTCTAAATCAGGACTAAATCAGGTCTAAACCAGGACTAAACCAGGACTAAACCAGGACTAATCAGGTCTAAATCAGGACTAAACCAGGACTAAACCAGGACTAAACCAGGACTAATCAGGTCTAAATCAGGTTTAAACCAGGACTAAATCAGGATTGAACGAGAACTAAACCAGGACTAAATCATGACTGAACCAGGACTAAATCAGGACTAAATCAGGACTGAACCAGGACTAAATCAGGACTAAATCAGGACTGAACCAGGACTAATCAGGTCTAAATCAGGACTAAATCAGGTCTGAACCAGGACTAAATCAGGATTGAACGAGAACTAAACCAGGACTAAATCATGACTGAACCAGGACTAAATCAGGACTAAATCAGGACTGAACCAGGACTAAATCAGGACTAAATCAGGACTGAACCAGGACTAAACCAGGACTAAATCAGGACTGAACCAGGACTAATCAGGTCTAAATCAGGACTAAATCAGGTCTGAACCAGGACTAATTATGAGGGGCCGGTCTAAGCCAAAGCTGCCAGGGCCTTTTTTTTGTCCCAGTCCAGACCTGCTGAGATCTGTTGTTTAACCTTGTGAATTCTGGGCAAAATTGTACACGATGCACCGCTCATTATTGGCTTACAGGTGCTAGTATGAGACACACTCGTAAAAACAGAGTAACTTGCAATTTTTTTTCCATTTTATACTGTAAAAATCTGTTCTACATCCACTAGCCAGTTTAAATACTGAGCCCTGTCCCCATCCACGGTCTGCAGTTCTTTACTTGCACGGCCAGGTTCAAAGTATCAGTTGCTAAAGTGACTCCCTCCTTTGACACACCAGCACTCCCCCACTAGATGTATCTAATCCATGTGAATCGATGAGCCCTTAACGATACAAAAATGCACTAAAACAATCATGGCAGCCAAGTTTTTTACTTTTGCCATTTTTTTACACTGACCACATTTAGCCATACAGTAAATTAATAAAAAAAAAAAAATTCAAAACACCGGGATGGACACACGTTGACACGCAGACTGACATCGCATGACTCAAAGGGAAGTCTTAAATTTATTTCAAATTTAGACAATCTGAGGAGGCCTTTATGCTTTTAATATGTTTATCAGCGTTTTATATATATTTTTTCAAATATCAAATTCACCCACCTCACAAAATAACTGGACTGCCTGGCCATGCTCACTGCAGGGAATTGCACCACAGTTAGAAAGACGCAGAGAGGACGCTAGCGATGGCGAAAGGGGTTTTGTTTTCTATTCTATGGAAGTGCCTCTGTATTCCCATTATGCAATTTGTCAAACATGAATTCAGGTTGTTTTTTCTCACATATAAGCTATAGTGAATGGTGAAAAAACATGTCAGGAGAGGACAAACAGTGACAGCTAACTAGATAACCGCACGCATCTTATATATACATATATATTTATAGATATATACGGTTTTTTTTTTTAGTTTTTTTTTTTTTACATGATAAGCTCTGTGGCAGTCTAGTTATTTTTTGAAGCATGGCTTATACCGCACAGTCATAGGATGCATCTCAAACCTTTGTGCTGAAATGAAACCCACATTAGCAAATAGGCTAATAGGCTATGAAATCCATGGCAATATTATCAGCAGCTTTTAAAACAAAGTGGCATTGTATGGTTCAAGTCTGAGTGGCGCATGGGCTTGGGTTTGGAGCTGCGGCACCTGTCCTCCGTGGTCAATTCAAATTAAAATAGTTTGTCTTTTGAATAGGGAAGTCCTCACAAAAATCCTTCATATCAGAAAGGAACCGTTTAAAACCCCATTAATAAATATGGATAGACTAGATTTATCGCACCAACAAAATAATTGTAAAATAAGAGACCACTGCAAAATGATCAGTTTTTCTGATTTTACTACTTATAGGTTTGTGTTTGGGCAAAAGGAACATTTGTGTTAGAGTCTATAAACTACTGACAACATTTCCCCCAAATTCCAAATAAAAATATTAACGTTTAGAGCATTTATTTGCAGAAAATGACAAATGAAAATGAAAATAACAAAAAAAGATCCATGTTTTCAGAGCTCAAACAATGCAAAGAAACAAGATCAAATTTAAAACAACATAATACTAATGTTTACACTTAAGAAGAGTTCACAAATCAATATTTGGTGCAATAACCCTTATTTTTAATCACAGCTTTCATGCGTCTTGGCATGTTCTCCACAAGTCTTTCACATTGTTCTTGGGTCCTGGTTTAGACCTGGTTTAGTCCTAGTTTAGACCTGGTTTAGTCTTGGTTCAGACCGGGTTTAGTCCTAGTTTAGACCTGGTTTAGTCTTGGTTCAGACCGGGTTTAGTCCTAGTTTAGACCTGGGTTAGTCTTGGTTCAGACCTGGTTTAGTCCTAGTTTAGACCTGGGTTAGTCTTGGTTCAGACCCGGTTTAGTCCTAGTTTAGACCTGGGTTAGTCTTGGTTCAGACCGGGTTTAGTCCTAGTTTAGACCTGGGTTAGTCTTGGTTCAGACCGGGTTTAGTCCTAGTTTAGACCTGGGTTAGTCTTGGTTCAGACCGGGTTTAGTCCTAGTTTAGTCCTGGTTTAGTCCCATTTTTAACCTGGTTTAGTCCTGGTTCATCCCTGGTTTACTCCTGATTCAGACTTAGTTTAGTCCTGGTTCAGACCTGGTTTAGTCCCAGTCTTTCACATTGTTCTTGGGTGACTTTATTCCACTCCTGGTGCAAGAACTGAAGTAGCTCAGCTTTGTGTTTGTGTTGGAATTCAACAGACTCTGGAATGGAATGGCTGTGATACATGTAGAGATGCTGATTTCAGAAAAAAAATGCAGTGGTCTCTTATTTTTTTCCAGAGCTGTATTATGTAAAAATCCCTTATAGGCCATATATAAAAATTAAAGATTACTTGTCATGTAGTAGGTCCACACTGCAAATTAACCAAAAAAGATGTGTGTCGTACTGCTGTCAGGATTGTGGTCGGATATTCTTGAGGTGCCTTGGGTCTTGAGTTGTGCCATCTCAAACTGAACCATATAGTACCACCTGATGAAAACAAGGCTATAGTCAACATTGATCAACAGAACAGGTAGTTTCTGTGTTTTCTTTCTCGATATGGTGGGAAGTGTTGTTCTTGAACTAAATGATGTTGATTGAGCCACGTGCAATGCCTTGGTAGAGGACTTTGTTTGTTAGTGATTGTTGAGGGTGTCATGAGAAAAGAGGATAAAACCCTTTGTCTTTTTTCTTTGTTTAAGTCCGCTAGCCCCAGGACTCTAAATACGAGGGGGAAGATTCAAAATCCCAATCTTTGTAAGTACGTACTTTGGGGAAAGTTGTTATTGATTTCCATGTTTTTTCTTTTATTGCTTTTTTTAAAGAAAACCTTTAACCATTTGATTTTTTTTTTTAATATGGGAAGGCTGAAGGAACAATTTTGCAACTCATAAATGTATATGAAAACTGGTGCTTTCAAAAGTGTAAAGTACATTCAATCTCTATTATACATAAATAATACAAAATATCATAAGAGGCAAATTTTTAGGAACATGCATTATTACTATTTCTCTTTTTGTATTTACCGAGGGGGGAGGGGTTCATGTACGCAAAGGTTGTTGTGACAAAAGGCATTTTTCTCATCCAACCTTTACAAAGAGGTTAAAAAAGGAAGTAAACATTTATAGCTCTTCCATAGTTGACGCCGTTTCAACTAACTAAATGTAACTTGTACATTTTGTAATGGACAGGCCCAGAGTTTGGTCTGTCAGGCCTTTCCACCTTCAACTGAACCCCACCCCCTTCTCCCCATAGCCCCACCCCTCTGTCTGTAACCCCACCCTCCCGCTGTAAATGATTATAAATATTTGTTTGGTGATGTAGTGTAATAGACTCAGAGCATCTTAAAGGTTGTCCCTAAAAAGTGCCTTTTGTTCACTGGTTCCATCTTGTAATCCTGAGTGCCCATCTCCAAAAGAAAAAGGCCCCCTCCTTCATACTTCTATATCTTTCTCTTCTTCTTCTTCTTCTTGAGGCTTTTTAAAGCAGTATACATAGTACTAAAAGAAATTGGTGTGATTTAGTTCATCTTTTTATTGTTGAATAATTACAAAAAGCTGAAAAAAGTTAAAAAATATATGTCTTGCTTCTCTTCTTCTGTATCTGATCTTCTGTCTCTCTTGGACACTGGAGTAGTCTGTAGCCGCATAAGCTCCTTCCTTCTTATTTCTCCTTTCTCTGAATGGCGGGGTTTAAAAACTACAAAAAAAATGCTGAAAAAAAAAATGAATACGCAAAGATTTTTTGTCTGAGCAGAATGCAGTTAGCTCACATGTTATTCTTGTCTGTACGCTTCACATTGTATTACCATACCCATTTTCTTCAGCTTCTCCATTCAAACAGCTAATGTAAGTGAACAAGTTACACCAGTGGGCTCTGGGCAGCACTGGGGCTCAGGGGCAGCCTGCCGGGCCAGACGCAGACCTCAAACTCACCCATGTACTGCCTATGGAGGGACTAGTATTAACGACAGCTGAGAGGAACGCGAGGCTGCCTATGCTAAGAAACACTCTTGTTTTATACACTTATTTTTACAACAGACTCTCCTTTGTGTGTTTGAGTGTGTTTTGTAGAAACAAAATCACCTTAAAAGTTGATTCGTACAATCATGGCAAATATTCCAACAGATATTTTTTTGTCCAATAGACGTAATTTTAAAGGGATAGTGCATTTTTTAAATGTTAATCTGTATGGGTTTCCTTCTAAAAGTTCCGTGTGTTGACACCGGTTTACCTCTGACACTCTCAGCTGATCCCGGTTCGGCTCGCTTCCTGGAGCCCACGTAAGTAGGTCCGGTAACTTCCCTGGAACATGAAATAAAGCTTGTTTTTCTTCTCAAAACAAAACATTTGTTAGAAAGGTGATATATCTGCGTCTGAAACAGTTGTCCACGAAACATCCAGCAGCGTATTTCACATTCTCCACTCGTATCTCTACGCCCATGTTAACTCTATCAGCCTGTTCACTTGTAAACTTCGGCGTAGACATCCGCTGAAGGAGAACAGGCTGATAGAGTTAACATGGGCGTAGTGATACGAGTGGAGAGAGACAATACGAGAATGCGAAATACGCTGCTGGATGTTTCGTGGACAAGTGTTTCGGAGGCAAATATATCACCTTTCTAACAAATGTTTTGTTTTGAGAAGAAAAACAAGCTTTATTTCATGTTCCAGGGAAGTTACTGGACCTACTTACGTGGGCTCCAGAAAGCGAGCTGAACCGGGATCAGCTGAGACTGTCAGAGGTAAGCCGGTGTCAACACACAGAACTTTTAGAAGGAAACCCACACAGAGTAACATAAAAAAAAACGCACTATCCCTTTAATATTAGTAAATTAGTCGAGTCTAAAATATATTTTCTATTTACTCTTACACATTAAGGTGGAACCCAGGCCAAATTGACCAAAATGTTAACGTCAACTAAATCAGAAATGTCTCCACTTAACTTATTGAACTGATGTTATTATGTTAATCATAGTGATCCTTGTGTATGTAAAAGCCAGCAGCAGTATTCTGAGCCGGCACCACATCAGAAAAGCCATAGTAGAAGGTTGCACAGTGTGGTGTGATTGCTCTGCTCTGGTGGATGGTCAGGAATTATACTTTAGTACAAGTGAATGTCAAGGTTAATGTTCGCTCTATTGTCCCAAGCAAATGTTCATCTAAAATGTGACCTCCGGACATCAGTGTTTTTACGATGGAGGTTTAGAGCAGGACAGACCCTCCTCTCCTGAGTCGACTCTGGCCCGTACCCCCTCCACCGGCCGGCCCCCAGAGCCCCTGGTGGAATGCATGTGTTAATACAGTTTCTTTTCCATAATAATAATAAAAAGCAGTTTAAAAAGAGCAACACCTTTACCTGATTGAATAAAAGGATGTTCTTGACTGTACACTGGCTCCAGACTCTTTTTGCATGTATTTTCTACAGTATTTTACATTTGCCGTCCTTTCAAACACACTTGTTATTGCAATGAAAAGATGAATACTCCAGATGTTTAACTGAAAAGAGCTACATCTTATATACCCTGCAGTCTACTGTGTTCAAAAGGTCCTACAATCACAAATCTAACGTTTTTCATATTCTCAGTATCTCTAACTGGCCATGGCTCATGTGAAAGCTCAGAACCTCCAGAATTTAGGTTTAAACCAACTGGCATCATGGCACAAACGTTTTGTAATTAAGAATAATCATCAGTAAACACTACATTTGATTGGAAAATGTTTACTCCATATCTGGTTACACAGATCAAAATCTGAGCCAAGACTCCTTGAAGCAGTGAAGAAGTTTTTTAAGTCTATATTTATGTATGAACTTGAAACAGTAGTGTCTAAGAGTCAAGTGCTGAGTGCTAACATGTTATGTTCTTCATAAACGGCTCTACTACTGCCCCGTGGAAGACTGAGGGATTATACAGGCAAACTCAGGAATTATACTGACTGAAAAGTAAAGGGCTTGTGTTCAAATGTTAAGTTTCCTTATCAGATTTAAAGACTTTTTCAAATTTGTATTAAGGTATTAAGACCGCAAAGGCGTCACAGCATACAGTAACAGCATTTCACCTTGAGTGTGAGTAAATCAAATGAAATATGAATAACTGTCGGAGTCGGGAGCCTGAAAGACTGATATTTAATGTAGCGCAGCTCATCTAAGCTCATGTTGATGCTGTAGAACAGTGGCAGCTCACACACACATGGGTTTGTTTACATTGTCCTTTTGTGAAGTCACAAAAGCTGAAAAGAAAGCACACTTGTCATGCCATACCTCCCCCATCTCAAACAGTTACAGTGAAATATGCCCCGAGCAAAGTACCACTCTCACATGCACATACAATACAGTTTATTTTACACACCTCTGAACACTGTTAGCAATATGGTGTGAGCATTTCCAAACCATCAGCATACTTGAATGAACCGGATGTACTGAACTGAAAAATACTTTGTTTTGGCTGGTGACCCACATATTTTAGAGATTTCGTCAACATATCCCAGGGTCATTAGTATGTTGAGAGTTCAGAACATGCAAAAATGCTCAGTTGGTTGATCAATAATTATGAAGTGGTCAAGTCATGAAAATGTGCTGCTCACAAGGCCGATCAGAACAAATCCAATCTCAGAATTGACATGATTTCAATGAATGAATTTTCAGTCACTCTTTGGGTCAGATTCAGCAGTACATTTCTTTATTTTTCATAGTTTCAAGAGATATTTGTGTGTTTAAAGTATAGAAGGGATAATTTTGTCATTTTAAACAGAAAATCAAACAGAAAACTTATTGTCAGTATTTAAAGACCCAACTGGTTAGAACAGATGTTTACACAAATTAGAATAAAAAAAGTTACTTTAGCCAAAAAGGCAGAAAAAAGAGCAAAGGTAGAAATAAAGTATGTGTGAAAACGGTAATAAGAATCCACAAGTGCCATGAGTTGGAAACATAAAAAGGTCTGAAGATGGCTGACATGTTATTTTAAACTTGTTTAATTATTCGAACACCATTAAGTGTATGAAATAGTTTCATTACCATAGCTTTGTCCCGGAAAGTGAATTCTTTTAATTGATAATGCCTATGAGGCAGAAGATGATTTGGTGTAAGAGGTAACAGGAGTTTGTCCTGTGGTGGTGTGTGGACAGACACCGGCAGCAGAGTCCTTCATGAGGAGTGGTGATGAGTGCTTCTGTCGTGTGGCTACAGCATGAACAGTCTTAGATACCGCTCAATGATTACGCTTTCAGCTTTAACTGCATTGCATCCATCAGCACAGGCACACAGACACTTGCTCTCGCTCGTCGCACCCTTTCCCTAACAATCACAAAGCGCGTCTAAAATCAAAGTAGAGATCTCCCAAAACAAACCCCACACATTCCATTGGAATTCACGTGGATTTGACGTTCCCTCCATGAGCTAGCCTTCTCGCACACAAGGCATCCCCCTCCCCCTCCCCCCCACAGGCAGGTGTGTGTGGGGGGCTGCAGTCTCTGAGTGGAGGAGGGAGGGGCCAGGGCTCAGTCTTCATCCAGCTCCTGGTTCAGGAGGAAGTTGGCCGCCAGGTTCTCGTTCTTCTCACAGGCAAAATAGGCCTGGATCACCATCGGCTCCGGGAAGCCCAGCGCTTTTAACTGTGTAACAAAACAGATCGCAGCCAATCAGAACAAGCCACAAGATCATGCATCCACATCTGGATCTAGAGCATTTACACCAATAATTAAATTGGTTTGATTCAACTAATCATGTTACGACAATGAGAGCACTTATATTATCAGGGCTGAGCAAAAAATAGAAAGATCACGCTCCAACTTTGGTCAATCTCCATGATAAGACAAATGCATTTTCATCGACAGGTCTACAAACCAGTGGCAGTAAGAGCACAAAAGAGGAGTCACTGCTCTCGTTTAAATGAGAGCACCAAGTCAGGGTCACAGAGCATCTTTTTATCTAACGTGCCCTTGTGATTCACAAGTTTTTACTCAAGTCTGCACAGTTTGACTAAAAGTGCAGCGCAGAGTGAAACTTAAAACCTCATTTAGGGCAGTGACACAACAAGTGCTACTGCTGACATTTCTATACGGGGAGAAACCGGGATTCCTTTTCCTCCATATCGCCCTAATGTACACCAGCTGTGTAGATAAAGAGATGTGGAGACACATGTTTCCACATATGCCCTGTGTACGTTGTGAGGAATGACGTTTATGGCTCTGCAAACACATGCGTGTGCACTGACCCTCTCGATGGCCTCCTTCTCTTGAGCAGTGACTGGGATGTAGCTCACAGGAGCTCCCTCTTCTCCAGCCGCTCCGATGTCTCCCAGCTCTGGAGCGTCTCCGCCTCCACCCATCGGTTCATTCAGCATCTGGATAAACCGCTCTTGGTGCTGGCTGATTTGCTGATACAAATAAACAGAGGTAATAGATGACATAGGATAGTAGTTAAACATGTAGAGAAAAATAATATGCCATGGGGCATATTACCATTCAGCACTCGCACTAAAACTTTGACTTTACGGTTCAGGACGATGTGTTTTTATGAAAATCGATTTTTAAATTATTTTTTACACGCAAGCGGAACTAATGCGCGGCCACGTTTTACACGGGTAAGTTAGCGGGGCGTACCCAAACATTGTACGAGCTAGCGCGGCTAGCGAGTGAGCTAAAGCCGGAGCTTGTACCAAACAAAGGTGTTTACATCTGTTATATGGAACTGGTTCAGTTTTTTTGCGTCAGACTTAGAATAAAGAGTGCTCGCTGTGAGGTCTGTTCAAAAGCTGTTGCACGCAGCGGAGTGGGAGAAGTGCGAACGGAATGAAAATATCCACTGTCCAGTCCCCAAAACATTTTCGAACTGTTTGCAGTATAAGCATGGCCCACGACGGAAGGCAATCACACACGCTGTTGTATGTTTTACCAAAAACATGATATAAACTGTGGAAAAGCCCGGATTCATTAACATGGTGAAAGTTTTGGACCCGAAGTTTGTGCTATCAAGCCGCAGATATTCTTCTTGTGTTGCCACAGCTGTATACAGACTGCACAAGCTAACATACATGAACACAGACAGTGGCTTTTCTGCATCACTCGAGGAAAAACTAAAACAACACTCCCCACTCCAGTCCATCTTTCCCACAATCAGGGAATAATTTAGCTTCATAAAATGCTTCTTTATAAAAGAAAGATATTTGTATAACCGTTATTATTGTTATATATATTTTGTTGTAATATAATTTGGAGTTGATAAGGGGCAGATATTATAAGCTTCTGCTTCTTTCTGTTCCCTTTTCATTCATATTTATGTTATAATTGCATAGATGCAATTGTGTTGCATCTGTTATTTTTGTTTTGCTTTAACGAATGAAATAAATAAATTAAATGATATGTATATATATATTTAAAATAATAACAGCTTAATTGATGCAGGTGTAATGTATTTGTTTTATAAAAGAACGTTGCATTATTTTGACCCATTTGTCTGTCATCTGTTATTTGTTTTGAGTAGGGCAGAGAAAAATCGATTAAAATCGGATTTTTTTTTTTTTTAATCTGAGATTTTATTTTTAGGCCAGATCGCCCAGCTCTACTTTGTAGCTATGATTACTAATAAAACCAGGATATATAGCCACCCTTCTGCAAATTGATAAACGACAACTCATTGTTCATTAGGATTGACATTTCCTCTCTGCAACGTATTTAAATTTCAAATCTCCACTCCAGTAGTTTTTTCTTTCATATTAATGTAGCAGTCAGACCAAAACAAGGAATAATTACAAGCCAGTCCGCATTGGAAGGACCAAAATTTCAGTCATTGCTGATCTAAAATGAGTCAGTACATGGCTGTTTCTTTCCTTGAGCAGTTTAATGCCTCTCCTAGTGTGATCCGAATACTCCAGGTGTGTTTCTTCACTTTAAGAGTTTTGAATGAAATTAAGCTTTCCTGGTGTACATGTAACTTTGTGAGTGTGTCAACATGTAATGTTCCAATTTAATTTGTTTTATCAGCTTCCTCGCAGTCCTGTTCATCAGCTGAAATGCCTTCGGTACAAGGTCACACTATGGTTGTTACCTGTAGGAGCTGGGGGTTCTCCCGGCCCAGCTGCTGCAGCAGAGAGGGCAGCATGGAGCGGTCCTGCTGGATGGCCCGTCTCATGTTGAGGAACTGAGGCTGAACCCGCAGGAATGCCAGTGGGTTTTCTCCTGAATACATACAAACCAGTTTACAACAGATTCAAGCCCTCTGCCCAGAACATAGCCATTTGAGAAAGACAGTCCATCTTGTTTATTTGTGCACATAAATAAATAAAGAGGGATCACGTTTCCGTAGTTAATAGTGATTATAGATGCTGCATCTAATAGGAATTTTGAATGGTTTTGTTCAAGGTATGAATAAAACAATGATTTCTACAAAACCATACACAGTGGTACCTCACCTTACGAAATTAATTCATTCCAGAAGTGGTTTCGTAACGTGAATTTTTCGTAAATTGAGTAGCTATTTCAATGGAAAAAGCCTGATTCGTTCCAAGGCCCCGTTCCAAGTTTTTTTTTTATAGTTTAACTTTTTTTTATAGTGTAACATTGTGTTCTGCATCCTGATTGGCTAAGAGACTGTAGAGCCAGGACTAAACGTGGACTATACCAGGTCTAGACAAGGTCTATACCTGGACTGGACCAGGACTAAACCTGGACTAAACCAAGACTGGACACCAGGATTAAAGCGCCGCGTGCGGGTCTATTTCCTGGTTTCGTGCTAGCTCTGCCGGTGTACCTCACGAGTCACGGCTGAGGCGAGCAGCGAGGAGGGGAGGGGAGGTGTCTCCCCGCACGCAGTCCGAGCTCATGAACGACCGCATGCAAGAGCCGCGGTGGTTTAATCCTGGTTTAGAGGAGGCACGGTTTGAGCACGGGTCTCGTGCTCGCAGCCCCGCGCCGGGTCATGCTGCGCTATCACACACGTGTCCGCCCTCCCTCTTCCCCCCACGCTTCACTATTAATACAGTTTGGTGAAAATCTATGAAAGTTTGAGTGTTTAAACGAGAGACAAATGTGAGAAAAGTTTAAATCCAGTCTGAGAAAAGCGTAGAATGTGTGTGGCTGAGCGCGCATTATTTGAATTTTTGAGATTTCGCGTTTCGTAACTTGAATTTTTCCTTCGTATCTAGAGACCAAAATCTAAGGCGTGAAGGCGTTTCGTAACTTGGAATTTTTGTTTGTTGGGTCTTTCGTAGGGTGAGGTACCACTGTATAATGAGTGTAGCCATTTACCTTCTGACGGGGCTTCTGTGGGCCCGGAGGCAGGAGGGTTGCTCTCCTGGACTGGGCTGTTGGGGATGCCCTACGAACACAAATGAACCATAAGTCAACTGCACCACACACTCAGAACTTGTGTGAAACGATTTGGAAACAATATGAATTTGAGCTAAAGGTGCTCGTGTGTGCTTAGTGTACTGGTGCGTACAGTGAGCAAGTACTCCACGGCTCTGTGCGGGTTGTTGAAGCTGGCCCTAAGAGCAGCCACCACTCGCTCCCGCTCATACCCCATCGCCATGATCGCCGTCAGCATGTTCTCGTACTCCGCCCCCGTCACTGCGTACACAGGAAATTGTTCTGAGTAACATGATTTTAAGACAAAACAATATCTAATGGACAGAAACTACATTTGCAGAAAGCACAGTAGAAGACAATGGATGTTGTTTGAAGTCAGGATGTTTTGCTACCGGCGTAAGACTACAGAAAGAAAATCGCTTCGATGTCCAGGGATCCAAAAACCACAACAGAAATGGGTTTTATTGCCATTCTTAAAAGGTTGTATAGAGGATTTTCCAAGGAAACTGAAATACATCGACTGTTTGTCCTTTTTCAAATGTTGCGCATGTGTGACCCCCTCCACAGCTCCCCAAGTAGCCTCCTCCTTACTCTACAAATCCTGCTTGTGCACGTTCAGAATTGCTGAACAATTATTGTTGAAGTTACCTGTCCAGAAGTAATTTAGCATCAGTCTTTAGACCCTTCTCTGCTTTAGTGCACACCATCGCTGGAAGGACTCTCCAAGAATCACTTTGGTTTGGCTTTGCTCCTTTTCCCCTTTTCTTCTTTCAGGGACTTCAAAAACTGACTTTCTTTTGCGACTAACTGGTAGTGGATTCTTGTTTGCCATTGCAACAAACTTTGTGCTAACTGCGAAGCTACAGTTGGAAAAAACCTCCAAGAACAGCTGCACTGGTTGAGTAAACGGCGTCTTGAGTCTATGGAATGCACGGGAGGCGTACGTAAACCACTTAATCCCAGTGTGCCAGCAAGTTAGTTATGGGAGAAAAACAGGGAGTCTGATTGACAACCTAAGAGATAATGAGGTAGTCCCGTTATCTTTTGGCTAATGTTTAGATGGATTTTCATTCTTTTTTGTTTGGTCATCATAATTACAAGGCTGCTGCATCTCTGTAATGCCATTTTGAACTTTCACAGACAACTTGAAACAAAAAAATCCTCCATACAAACTTTAAGTTTGGATGTGTTCTTACATCATCCCATTTGTCCTGCATATAATCCAAACTCAGTCTGCATTTTACACAGCTTCATTGATTTTAATTGTAGATATGTGTGTGTATAGCAAGTGGATCATTTGTCTCAGTACTTAACTCTGGAAGGCATTTTTTAAAATCAGAATGTTGTACAAGAATCCGCACATCACCTTCTTAAAACAGGTGCGTTGGAGGAGAGGGAGCAGCCCGGGAACTTATTCCTACATACTTTAATGTGTACTTTAAATCAGAATGATAAAAGGAGAAGTTCAATTTGTCAACTGGACAAAGTATGTTTGGTTGAAAACGTTTCGCCGCTCATCCGAGAGGCTTCGTCAGCTCTAATAAGAATACTGGTAAGACACTTGCTTATATCTTGCAAACAAAGCAATGTGGTCTACTCCATTCAGTGAAGACTGCAGTGAGCGCTATATTGGAGAAACCAAGCAGCCACTTCACAAGAGGATGTACCAACACAGACGGGCGTGCCAGAGTGGACCGTCATCTGCCGTACATCTTCACCTAGAAGCCACGGGCCATTCTTTTGAGGACAGTGAGGTTCAGATCTTAGCCAGGGAAAAGAACTGGTTTGAGAGGGGAGTTAAAGAGGCTATTTTTGTCAAAAAAGAGAATCCTTCTCTGAACAGAAATGGTGGAGTCAGACATAATTTGCATCCCATCTACAATTCCATTCTTAAGCCTAGATCAAGCAAACAGGGAAACAATAGGGTTAGCCAGGTCAGGGCCAGAGGTGGGAAAAACGGTCGTTGGGATGAATAGGGATCGTTATCTAGACGCCAGAGAAACAAAAGACGGAAACCAATGAGATAGTTCCGGAAAGTAGTTAGCTAGGTAGCTCCTCCCTGCAGCAAGATATAAGCAAGTGTCTTACCAGTATTCTTATTAGAGCTGACGAAGCCTCTCGGATGAGCGGCGAAACGTTTTCAACCAAACAAACTTTGTCCAGTTGACAAATTGAACTTCTCCTTTTATCATGGATTCTACCTGGACGACTGAGGGACTTTTCACGCATTAAATCAGAATATTCACATTAAAGTATGTAGGAATAAGTATTATTTTGTTATTTTCTTTATTCACGGCCAATTCTAAAGATACACCCCACAGAACAGGAGCTTTGCCTACACCAATGGGAGCTCCTCTGCTCCCCGAATAATGGATGACCCCCTTTGACACAGTCTAAATATAGGAGTGATATGCATTATACAGCGCCCTGTGTAGCTCAACACTGTGAGGACATTTTTGGCAGAAGTGCAGTCCAGGCCTACTTCATTAATAGCCAAGTCCATCACGCTAATGCAGTGTCCTCTTCAAAGTGAGCAGCTGACTTGGCACCATTCACGTATCTGTACGTACCAAGAG
The DNA here is from genome assembly GCA_036785185.1 of Paratrypauchen microcephalus. NCBI lineage: Eukaryota > Metazoa > Chordata > Actinopteri > Gobiiformes > Gobiidae > Paratrypauchen > Paratrypauchen microcephalus. The sequence continues at coordinate 2,272,796 of JAVJIX010000154.1, read as the reverse complement.
CCGACGAGGGGTCCATGCTCTGACTGCTGCCACTGGAGCTGCAAAAGCAATGAAAAATCAGAAAACCCTCATTATCATAGAATTATCTTAAGAATGATTAATGCCATTTTACTTTTGCATATATATTAGTCAATGTTCCCTCTAAGGTGCGAGCCTGCGTAATCGCACAATGCCCAGACGTTCAGCGCGCACATCAAATTCTTTTCAGCGCATAAAATAAAATCTAACCAGAACTCAAACAGATACATTTTGACCGCATTTCGCTCACTTCCTTCAGTATGACCGTAGTTGTAGTTCACTTCTCCGCAGCTGCCGCTGCTCAGAGTGGCAGGTCCACACCAGCCGACGGGAGTGCCCCCCGCACACACTCCACACAGGGAAAAACAGAAGAGGAGACAGGTAGAGCCAAAATGTCATCTTCCCCTGTTTACTTCGTTTTCATAGTTTTTTGTGAGCCAAAAAGACGGGACTTTCTCAAAGTGTGAATCCTCTCCCCGGAGCGTTATTCCACAGAGCTCTGACACTCACACAAAATTACTTAAATAGGCTGAAAAGCAAGATATAAACTGATAAAAATGTATACTTATTTTGGAGATTATTTTGGGAAAGACCCACCTTATAGTGGCCTATAGGTCCTACAATCCCTACAAAAATCTTCAGCTACATGTACACTATATTTATGAAGCTGAAAAAAGCGCTCATGTGGTTTTACAGGTTTATATACTATAATTGTATGTATGAGGTTATTTTTCAAAATATTGTAATGTTCAATGTTTCACTGACCACAGCAGGACCCTCACACTGACATACCGTATTTTTCGGGGTATAAGTCGCACCAGCCAAAAAAATGCGTAATGAAGAAGAAAAAAACACAAGTCGCACCCGACTATAAGTCACACTTTTTGAGGGAAATTTATTTTATAAACTCAGAGACCAGGAACCAGGATTTCATCTTGAAAGGCATGTACACTGCCTGACAAAAGTAATAGGACGATAGTCCTAGTCTAGTCCTGGTTTAGACCCGAGTTAGACCTACACTGCAATAAGTTCCAAATTTAGCAATAACAAACCTTTACACATGAAATTTGCTTTAATATATCAATAAATTGATTTGTTGTCATTACCAATACGTCTTGTTATCATTATTTATGAAAGTTCAGAAATACACAATCGTCCTAATACTTTTGTCAGGCAGTGTAGGCCACCCAAACCATGAAAAAAAAAGTGTGACTCATAGTCCGAAAAATACGGTACAACAAAAGCTCATGAACAGATTTTTGTCTGTCGTTTTTGTCTAAGTGGACCAAAACAATTAGTTATATTAAAAGTAATCTAACGGAAATAACTGCAGTAATTTGATTAATAAGCTATGTAACTTGCAATGATCTCAGGTGTGATACTGATGTGGCCACAGTGTACATGTCGGATGTTGTTCACAGGGGTCCAAGGAACGCTCAGGGAGTTCGTGTGTTTGCGCTGACATATGAAAAATTTGACGGAACATTGACTGTAGTATTTTATTTACTAAAATCAAAAAGCAGTCCATCTGTTGGCATTTGTTGGTATACAGATTTTGTGGCATGGTTGGATGTTCACAGTGGGATAATGCCATCATCTACAGTGTCCTGTCCCTAACATCAGCATATTCTGCAGACTGAACATGACGAATACCTGGCAGGCTGCTGCGGTTCGCCAGCTGCAGCACTGGGCTCATCTTTGGGCTCCTCTCTGGCCTCTTCTATGGGCTCTTCAGGGGGAGTGGGCACTGCGGAGGGGGTGGGGGCAGGAGCAGAGGCAGGAGCTGGGGCAGGGACAGTGGACTCTTGTGAGGGAGGTTTGGGTGCTTCTGAGACAGGAGGAGAGGCAGCAGCGGCAGCGGGCTTAGCCTGGTCACAGTGCACATGAGGTTAGGGCATTTCACATACACTCCAACACTGTTACAACAAGCCCCTTACCTTTGAAACCATCACAACAACAAAGTTCTTCTCATCTATTTTGTATTCCTTAATGGGCGTGTCATCTTGAAGAATTTTACCAGCATATATTAATTTCTGTCCAGACACAGGAAAGTTGTCTTTTCCTCGTTCTGCTTCAATCTTCTCTTTCAATGCCTTCACCTAAAGAAAAAATAATTTGACTGCTTGATCTGAAGAGGCTTTGTGCATTTTTTTTTAATGATTTTCTTACCACATTAGCATACATATGTTTAACATTTTTTATTGGGCAGATATAACAGACCAGTCAGTCCTTTGTCATTTCATGCAAATCTCCCACAAACTTTAAAACAATAATAGGATATATACAGACAGATAGATAAATTACTATAACAAATCACTAAATATGCGAAATTAAAGAATCTGCATCTCTGTAAATAAGATTAATTGTAAATGTTGAATATATACACTTAACACTTAAGTTTTCTTATTATCGTCTCCAAGTTTACATGCAAACCGCATTGTTTACATGCCAGCTCTGGGTCTTTAGGGTCCGCTACAAATAAGGCTAATCATAATTAGCACAGTCATGCTAAGAGCGTTAGCAATTAGCTACACCACCCACTGTAGTTCCTCCGATAGGGTTAGAATTTGACATTGTGCTCACTTAGTCACGCAGATAGCTGGATCAGATCATGTCAGTTTTATTTCTAGTCAACATGCATGCATTTTAAAATCGCGTGGCACTTAAGTTTCTGCTACTCTGCATGCTAACATGCTAAAGCTTGGAAGTTCATGCTAAATGGTCTGTCGCGTTTTTAGCATGACAATTTATCAACCCTTGCAAGTTTTACACGTATATGTACTAATAACAACAAAGAACAACCATTGTCAATGTACCAAGCGTGGAAATGCGGTCTGTGCAAGAAGTTTAAACCCATGTTTCATGCTTAGTTGGGAGAGCTAAAGTTAGCCGCTTAGCTCTTAGCCACTTACCGTTTGTTCGGGGTCTATCTCAATTTGAATAGTCTGCTGTTGCAGTGTTTTCAGTGTGATCTGCATGGTAGCGGCAACTGGCGCTTCTTTTTTAAGTGAATCGAGGTGAAAACGCCCGCTGCGCAGCTATTTTCTTGTCAAAGTTGTCAGTTCAGGTAAAATAACAAGTAGCCTACAAATGTGTACATCCATGAGCACTCAGCAATTCGCCATCTTTGGTGACAAGTTTTGCGGCGAGAAGAGCTCCTGCACATGCGAGATCTCGTGCGGGACGTGTGTACGGCACCAGCGTCCTCAGATTTATCTTTTATATTTTATATTTTATGTTCACAGTCATTTTCACTCATGCGTTATTAATGTTTTGGAGCGCAAAATGACGTCCAGTGCAGCTTCACAAACGTCATGCTCAGAGATATTAACATTGAACTAAAACCACACTACCAGTCTTCGTGTTGTTAAAATAGGCTATAGTTGGGGTTTATTAAAAGTGAAAGATGTGCTTTCTATTTGCACTTGTACTCCATTCTTGTAAGCACACCGTCCGTTCAAATGTGTTTCATTATAAGCAGCAGATGCATGATGCCACCAGCAGAGGGCAGAATTTGATCACAATTTTTACTTTCATTTTCGATCGATGCTTTGCGCATTCAGGCGTGACTCACTTGGATCTTGACCCCACGATAACCCCATTTCTCCAAAAAACCCTGACTCCTTACAAGTTGACGGAGAAAGCATCTATAAATTAGAATTATTCTGTTTTAGTAGTTTTTAATTTATCAGTCACCATCATTAGGCCTGTATAGTATTGGCAGATGGTTTATGTTCACTTTCCCCAGTCAAATAAAATAGCTACAGAAGATAATCAAATTAAGAATGTATTTTTAAACAGTTTATTTTACAATCTTGCCAGATACAATTTATCACATGATCTAGTGGCCTTTCATAACTTTAATTATGATTGTTTTAAAGGCAAATTAACGTTTTTTTTTACAATCTGAGCCTTCTTTCGGCAATAAAACAAGTAGTTTTACTCACCCATAGCATTTTTCTGTCAATTGGAGCAGTATCGCAGAACTTATGTTGAGCCGTTCTGTTCTAGTAATGATCCCGTATCCGTTAACATGGTGCTGTATCATATGCTCGGGGCATTACTTTGCGGTCTCCAAATAACACAAACTTTAGCACTTTTCAAATCATAGAAGCCCGATGTCTTAATGAAAAATTTCGTTTGAAGCAAAAGTGGCCTGTAATCCGAGATTTAGCCATAGTTTCGAGTAGATGAGGACGCCAGTGCGCATGCGCGGACTGTGCTCTCAGCTCCCGGGACCCAAACGGGAAACGCAAAGCTGAAAACTATGGATAAATCTCGGATTACAGGCCACTTTTGCTTCAAACGAAATTTTTCATTAAGACATCGGGCTTCTATGATTTGAAAAGTGCTAAAGTTTGTGTTATTTGGAGACCGCAAAGTAATGCCCCGAATACAAATGCTAACAAATGCTAACGGATACGCTACAACATAACTTTCTTCAAACAGCTCCAAATGACACGAACGTGATATGGGTGAGTCAAACGACTTGTTTTATTACCGAAAGAAGGCTCAGATTGTAAAATAGCGTTACTTTTCCTTTAAGTAGCCTAGTATTTTCAGCCCGAAATGGGAGTAGTAGAAGGTGAAAAGTTAAAAGCAATTTTTTGAGTGTTAGTGGCCTAAATGTGTGTTCATCTGGCTTAATTCTCCTGGACAGAACTATTAAAGATTAACAGCAGAACAGCATATTTTATGGAGAAGCACTGCATATCTGCCCTTGCCTATGGGTCTACAAAGGCCAGTGTAAAGAACTACTATGCCCAAAGTAACAAAGACCAAATTAAATCAGTTTTATAGTGTCACAACAACTGGGGGTGCAGTCCGGGTCTGATGTACAATACAGTACAGGACTTATGATTTTATGCAATCACTGTGTAATAAAGCAGTGTGCCCAATCTTTATTTATCAATTAAAAACAAAGACAGTTAGTTTGTCATTCTTTCCCCATACCTAATTTATCTAGTCTATCGTTTAAGTATTAAACTGATTATTATAAAATCTATTGACTTTATACATAAATACATTTTAGGTTAATCTATTTCACAACATACAAACACACACAGTCACTTTTTATTTCTAAAACACAACTGAACAACTTTCAAAGCATTTAGTTTGATTTAACAAGAAAAGATGATGCATTGGTTCACTCTGGACTTTAGAAGGCACAGGCCATTTATTTCAGCATTTATTTGATGCAGTTCATTAGATAAGAAGAAAAAACTGCAGCTAGATGAATGTCTGTGGGTGTTGTGTCTATTTTTACTTCCAGCCTCCAATTGTTTAAAAATAACAGCTCAACGTTCTTCCAAGTAACACATCATAAATATTGTGTTTCTAAAACTTGTCATGGACAAGGCTAAAATTAACTAACCCTAACCCTAAGGCAAAAGCCCACAACAAAGACCCCCCCAGCAATACATAAGCCACATACAACACATTTTATTTATCAGGATTTTATTTTCGGAGAAGTCTTAAAAGTATCAGGAATATGATAATGCAATGTGGTTTACAGTACACTGTAGTCATTATTCATTCATGCCAAACTTTGTGTGCTTCCTTCTGGAGCCACAGCTGCCCTGGAGTAGACTGACAGAAGCAAGGCTGCTAATCTGCACCACTGACCCTCCGACCAACACTAATCACTCACACATACCACATTCATACAAGGCAATGTGGGGGAAGTGCCTTGCCTCCAGAACAGCATACTCCGACCTTTCGGTTGTTGGACTGGTGCTCAAACCACTGGGCCACCGCCGCCGTTGCTTAGGGGAGTTTCATAACCCAGACCCCAGACAGAGGCACTTGGTCTTCTCCATCATTTGCAAAAGTAGGACCCTTTAAACTACATAATGTGATTTACATCTCATCAAGTGTCTTTCTCGGGTGACAGATAATGAGTGCATGGCATCGTCAGCGGTCCGCAGCAGAAGGTGACACGGCAGTGCTGCGTCTAACAGTCGCCATGGTGACGTGGGCCAGTATGACTCTGGCGGTGACGGCTCCGAGATCCTGCTGGGTAAACATGAAGTCTCCAAAGAGCAGCCCGAGCAGTAATGACACCTCAAAGGAGAAGCACGCTCCATCCAGCCACAAATGAACAAAATCTCAGCACACCAGGCTGGTTAAGTACGTGACTCCTCCCACTTTGTTTGTTAAAATATGTATAAATATTTGAAAGTAATTTTGATTTTGATTTTGATTCTGATTGGTTAATACGCATGTTAATCACACCCATCTAAAATTGTGGAGACTAAGCATCTTTGTAAAATATTGGAAAAGCATGTAGTGTTGGTTGGCCTGGCAACAAAGGATGAAAACCATTGATTTGCAATTTAATTGATCTAGGTTCTTCACAATAGCAAGGTATTTCACACATGTTTACCACTATTAATACTTGCCTCCGTACAGTGAGACTGAAGAAACTGCACCTCTGCTGGTATAATTTGTCATTAAGTCCAGTGACCTGGTTTAGTGGCTCCATTTGTTACTTCTCTATATATATTCTGACCCCTGACCACTGCCTCTGTACAGCATCCTCAGTATTGTGCCTGATTCAGCCAAAAGTGGGCCACACCGTTCAACCTTGTCCCTGTTACTTCCTCACGTCTCGACTGTACACAGAGCTGGCTCACATGGACACGGGCTGTGCTCACCTTCGGATTCAAACTCAGATTCAAGCTTATTTTAACAGAGAAAAGTTGTTGGTGGAGATAAAATTGCCCTTTTAAAATGTTGAACTTTATACAAATTCATGCCGTAGAGAGTGCATCACATGTGGAGCTAGATGGGTGAGTGTTGGATGTAAAAAAAATAAAATTCAAATATGCTTTTTTGTGGGTTTTTAGTAGAAAACCTCCTGCACTCTATCTTACTTGCAAAAAGTGAGCTTTATTCACAGTGGAACAATGTAGGCGTAGTTGCCGAAACATTGCTTCACTGTAAATTTTTGTAAGTAAGACAGAGTGCAGGAGTTTTTTTTACTCCTGCACTCTGCCGTGGCATCTCCAATGCTGGTTATAGAAAACAATGTGTGAAGTATCGTCTTTATAGCGAGTTTTTAGTCGTAGGAGAAACAAGGGTACCTGGAGGAAACAGACAAAGGAAGAACATGCAAACCCAATATCCAGGGCATCAAACACAGGTGAGAGTGCTAACTGTCCAGGAGGGAGTGTGTGGTGACATTGACCTGCAGCTGATCTTCTGGTCAGGCTGATGTGACCTGTCCATCAGAACAGCTCCATGGTCCACCCAGTGTAAAACATACTGTAGGGTAGATCAGAGGTCTTCAACAGGGGGGTCGCGGAGGTACTGCAGGGGAGTCGCAAAATCTTTTGATTTCACTTTAAAATAATATAATTTCATATTTTATAGTGTAAAATACAGTATTAACCTGTGTATTATTTCCTTGTATTGGATGTACCATAACAGAGTAGCAATGTTTATACATGACACTAAGCTCAATTTAATATAAAACACAATTCTATGCCGTATATATAGTAGGGGGTCCCTGGCCCAGTTCGCCATCTGTTTGGGGGTCCCTGGCCTGAAAAACGTTGAAGACCCCTGGGTTAGATGAATGAACCACATATCATAAATCTGGAGAAAGTTGTATCTTATGTTAATTCCCATATATTTTGGTGTATCTTTTGTTTTCTCATCTGATGCACCCTTCACTGTGTTGACTTGCACAGTAAATGCACACTAGATACACAACCAAAGACCCACGCACTTCTTCTGGCTTCTGGTAAACCAATCTAAAATCTGAATTTGAACTTACCTTATTTGGATGAAGTTCACGCTTTTTTGACTCAAAAGTTTTTAGCACACATCTGCTCAGATATAGTCTGGTTAACACCTGACCATATCACAAGTGAGATATGGGTCTGGGAGCTCGCTTCGAAAAATCCCGTAGCGGAGGTGTGGTTAGCGATTGCCAACGGCCGTTTATTGGGCGTTATGAATGTCTATCATTGAGCGTATACGTAAGTCCATAGCCAATCATGTCAGTTGTCAGTTCAAACTACAAGCTTCCGTTTGTCATGTAGTACGCGTCACCGTCTTGCCACCCCTCCCCCGCTCTCTGATTGGGGACCTAAATCTGGGACTCTCGCTTGGACGAGCTGCCAGGCCACCTTCCAGTTCGAAACGAACGGAAGCGGCCTGGGAATTCCCAGGCTAGCTCAGATAGAATTCAAAACCAGATCCACAGAAAGAGGAGACCACATCCACAACAGCACTTGTGAACACAGACTCCGTCAGACCTCTCTTTTAGTCACTTAGGACTGCAACTCATGATTATTTGCTCACCAGTTCTTCAAATCACAACATCCACACAGTTAGGTCTGTATACCACACATAATGTATGAGTGGCATACAGATTGTTGCAGCCCTAACTGTGTGGATGTTGTGATTTGAAGCAGAGGTGAGGACCAGAGGGCGTGGGAGACTACTCCAGAATCTCACTCAAATGTAACCACGGATGGCTCCTCAGGTTCTTGAGTGTTGGTCGCTTTTGTGGGCTCTTCTCCAGACAGCTCTTCAGTAAATCTTTACAATCTACACGCAGACAAACACATACAAAACTTGCTTACATATGGCAGTGTTGTCCTGATACTAAAACTTACTTTCTTTTGTATGTTTACATTCCTAACATACAGTTCTTGATACATAACAAAGTTGCCTGTCCATGAAGATCATCCCTTCACGTCAATAGAATTTTTCTTTCAACCAAGCTTTTCAAACTCATTTAGGATTCTGATTCTCACCTGAGCAGGGAATGGGAACCGTGCATAGATCGAATAGTTTCCTCATTGATCACCATGATGTAAGCAGAAGGCCCAGCTGCCACACTGTGGTGGAACCTGCAGTGTACTCACTCTGTCTGAAGCACTGTGGCAGGGCGGACTGGCAATCTGTGCATCCTGGAAAAGTCTAGAACGGCCGCCTGGTTCTCAATTTCCACCATTGGCCAATTTGAGCTTGCATCCACCAACTGACAGAAAATTACCTACAACAACAAAGAAGTAAATGTTTGTATAGAAATTAGAATCTCTCTGTCCAGGTATGGTTTCCTTTCTAACCTCATGTTTAGATTTTTTTTCCCATTTAGTTAAAAAATTGTTCAAAATAAAATGATATGTTATGTAATAAAAATAAAAACACTCACCTTGGCCTCGGTGCAATCCAATCCTCTCCAGTCCAATCCAATTATTATTATTACAGTAGTACCTCACCTTACGAAAGCCCCAACAAACGAAAATTTCAAGTTACGAAACGCCTTCACGTTAAATTTTGGTTTCTAGATACGAAAGAAAATTGAAGTTACGAAACGCGAAATCTCAAAAATTCAATTAATGCGCGCTCAGATGCGCGCTCAGATGCGTGCCCCGAAACGTAAATACACTTTATCAACACTCACGGGGTTAGGTTCCAGAGGTGGACCACGGTGGGAGAGGTCCACGAGGTAGGACAACTTTGTATTTTGTAATTGTTCTACATGTTTTAGGGCTGTAAATGCCTCACCACACACATTCTATGCTTTTCTCAGACTGGAGTTGGGCTTTTCTCGCATTTCTCTCTTGTTTAAACACTCTTTCATAGATTTTCAACAGAATGTATTAATAGTGAAGCGTGGGGGGAGACGACTCCGGAAGCAGCGCAGAGACAGGAGCATCGCCCGCGAGGAGCACCGTGCGCGATGCACGAGGTGCACCGAGGAGCACCTGGCGCGAGGAGCACCGCGCGCACCGAGGAGCACTCACCTCTAGTCCTAGTCTGCACGACCGGCACCGGGTCTGCGAGCAAAAGAGAACCGCGGCGCCCGGAACGCATCCTCCGAGCCACAAACCAGCCGCACGGCCCTGGTCCAGTCCTGGTTTAGTCCAGGTCCAGTCCAGGTCTAGACCTGGTTTAGTTCTGGTTTAGACCTGGTTTATTCCACGTTTAGTCATGGCTCTACAGTCTCTTAGCCAATCAGGAAGCAGAACACAATGTTACACTATAAAAAAAAAGTTACACTATTAAAAAAAACTCTTGGAACGGATCAGGCCTTTTCCATTGAAATAGCTACTCAACTTACGAAAAATTCACGTTACGAAACCACTTCTGGAACGAATTAATTTCGTAAGGTGAGGTACCACTGTATTATTATTATTATTAATAATATTATTATTATTATTATTAATAGTAGTAGTAGTAGTAGTAGTAGTAGTAGTAGTAGTAGTAGTAGTAGTAGTAGTAGTAGTAGTAGTAGTAGTAGTAGTAGTAGTAGTAGTAAGCAGTTTGTGTTAAGATCTTACAGGAAAATTGTCCTCAGTGCAGTAACCAGTATAAACAACTCCAAAGCCTCCAGTTGCAATCTGCTCAGTTCTCTTGTACTTTGAGTTTAGTTCTGCAAATAATAATAATTTTTAAAAAACTAAATTTTTATAATTAAACAAAAAATAATTACTAACATTTCAATAATTTGCAGATTGTAGGACAGTTAGACTTACCTGCCACGGCCTGACTGTTTATTCGTCCAGACTCTACTGCCTCCTCTTCTACGAAGTGAACTTTATTGATCTCACACTGGAGACTGATCCTAACCGAGACTGATCCTGATAAAAATAAGACATATCTTTAGTTTACATCTGTATTTGTTTGAATCAGACTATAAAGTAAGTATAGTGTCTGTTCTTTGTTGTACTTTGCTGGAGCTCATGACAGTAGAGACAGAGGAGTTTCACACAGTTCACGGCTCGCTGTAGCTGCTTCTTCTTCTGGGGTCCTCTGAAAAGAAGCCTCGCTCTCCCCAGGAGCTGAACTGGAGTCTGTGGAACCATCTGTAAGACACACAACAATAAGTCACTTATTCTCCTCACTACAGTGGTACCTCACCTTACGAATGACCCAACAAACGAAAATTTCAAGTTACGAAAGGCCTTCACGTCAAATAATGTCTCAAAATGGTCTCTAGATACGAATTAAATTTCAAGTTACGAAACGCGAAATCTCCAATCCAACTTTATTTATAAAGCACTTTAAAAACAACAAATCTCAAAAATTCAATTAATGCGCGCTCAGATGCACGCCCCAAAACGTAAATACACTTTATCAACACACACGGGGTTAGGTTCCAGAGGTGGCCCGCGGTGGGAGAGGTCCACCAGGTAGGACAACTTTGTATTTTGCAATTGTTCTACATGTTTTAGGGCTGTAAATGCCTCACCACACACATTCTATGCTTTTCTCTGACTGGAGTTGGGCTTTTCTCGCATTTCTCTCTTGTTTAAACACTCAAACTCTCATAGATTTTCAACAAAATGTATTAATAGTGAAGCGTGGGGGGAGACGACTCCGGAAGCAGCGCGGAGACAGGAGCACTGCCCGCGAGGAGCACCGTGCGTGACGCACGAGGTGCACCGAGGAGCACCGCGCGCACCGAGGAGCACCTGGCGCGAGGAGCACCTGGCGCGAGGAGCACCTGGCGCAAGGAGCACCGCGTGCACCGAGGACCACCTGGCGCGAGGAGCATGCACCCCTAGTCTGCACGACCGGCACCGGGTCTGCGAGCAAGAGAGAACCGCGGCGCCCGGAACGCATCCTCTGGAGCCCGAGCCACAAACCAGCCGCACGGCCCTGGTCCAGTCCTGGTTTAGTCCAGGTCCAGTCCAGGTCTAGACCTGGTTTAGTTCTGGTTTAGACCTGGTTTATTCCACGTTTAGTCATGGCTCTACAGTCTCTTAGCCAATCAGGACGCAGAACACAATGTTACACTATAAAAAAAAATGTTACACTATAAAAAAAAAAAAACTTGGAACAGATCAGGCCTTTTCCATTGAAATAGCTACTCAACTTATGAAAAATTCTCGTTACGAAACCACTTCTGGAACGAATTAATTTCGTAAGGTGAGGTACCACTGTATTATTATTATTATTATTATTATTATTATTGCGTGAAGAGTCCCTCAGTCGTCCAGGTAGAATCCATGATCCATGCCGCTCATCCGAGAGGCTTCGTCAGCTCCAGAGCTGACGAAGCCTCTCGGATGAGCGGCGAAACGTTTTCGACCAAACAAACATTGTCCAGTTGACAAATTGAACTTCTCCTTTGATTATTATTATTATTATTATTATTAATAGTAGTAATAGTAATAGTAGTAGTAGTAGTAGTAGTAGTAGTAGTAGTAGTAGTAGTAGTAGTAGTAGTAGTTAGCAGTTTGTGTTAAGATCTTACAGGAAAGTTGTCCTCAGTGCAGTAACCAGTATAAACAACTCCAAAGCCTCCAGTTGCAATCTGCTCAGTCCTCGTGTACTTTGAGTTTAGTTCTGCAAATAATAATAATTTAAAAAAAGTTAATTTTTATAATTAAACAAAAAATAATTACTAACATTTCAATAATTTGCAGATTGTAGAAGACAGTTAGACTTACCTGCCACGGCCTGACTGTTTATTCGTCCAGACTCTACTGCCTCCTCTTCTGACTGAGACTGATCCTGATAAAAATAAGACATATCTTTAGTTTGCATCTGTATTTGTTTGAATCAGACTATAAAGTAAGTATAGTGTCTGTTCTTTGTTGTACTTTGCTGGAGCTCATGACAGTAGAGACAGAGGAGTTTCACACAGTTCACGGCTCGCTATAGCTGCTTCTTCTTCTGGGGTCCTCTGAAAAGAAGCCTCGCTCTCCCCAGGAGCTGAACTGGAGTCTGTGGAACCATCTGTAAGACACACAACAATAAGTCACTTATTCTCCTCACTACAGTGGTACCTCACCTTACGAATGACCCAACAAACGAAAATTTCAAGTTACGAAAGGCCTTCACGTCAAATAATGTCTCAAAATGGTCTCTAGATACGAATGAAATTTCAAGTTACGAAACGCGAAATCTCCAATCCAACTTTATTTATAAAGCACTTTAAAAACAACAAATCTGCGCTCAGATGCACGCCCCGAAACGTAAATACTAGGGCTGTCAAACAATTAATTTTCTTGATCGCAACTAATCTCAGAAATTTCATAGTTAATCGCGATTAATCGTGATTTATTTTGCATGTTTAAAACTGATATCTTGCAGTAAGACCGTTCGAATCTAAAGTTAAACTCACAATGCAAAGTATTTCTCACCATTTTTTTTATTTCAAAAAAGTGCAGAGAAAGGAAAAAGTAACAATGAACCAGTAATAGTGCTTACTTTGAGAAATTGTAAATAAATGATTGAAGCCCGCTCGAGCTGCCTAGGGATGCGTAGAAGGAACAAAATACTAGCAAACTCAAAATAGCGCGTTTAACCGACAATGAGTTTAATTAATACAACCAAATGAGCTGCATATGGATGGTAGAATTGCGGAAAATGCTGGCAAACTCTGATCGCGATTAAAAAAATTGTTCGCGATTAAAACTCTATCGCGATTAATCGCGATTAACGCGTTAATATTCCCAGCCCTAGTAAATACACTTTATCAACATACGGGGTTAGGTTCCAGAGGTGGCCCGCGGTGGGAGAGGTCCACGAGGTAGGACAACTTTGTATTTGGCAATTGTTCTACATGTTTTAGGGCTGTAAATGCCTCACCACACACATTGTACACTTTTCTCAGAGTGGAGTTGGGCTTTTCTCGCATTTCTCTCTCGTTTAAACACTCGAACTTTCATAGATTTTCAATGGAATGTGTTGGGGGGACACGGCTCAATATAGCGCAGAACGTGCGATGGGAGCGGAGACACAACAACACATCAGTATGGTAAAACTCACCTGTCTCACGACGGTCTAAACCCTGCTCAGGTTCCCTGAGTGAGTGAACAATCCAACGCTTGGTGAATTCTGCTTCACAATGATAGGAAGAGCCGACATCGAAGGATCAAAACGTCCATACGGCGCAAGGCCGCGCTACACCGATGGAGCCCGCGCGGCTCGGCCTGCCCACGCAGCTCACAGCTCACAGTGTCAGCCCCCCGGCTCTGGAAGTCACATAGAAGCAGAGCCCGCCCCGAGCGAGACCCCGCGGTCTTGCCCGCCGATAGAGCACCTTTCTCGGCCTGTTAGCTCACAGTGTCAGCGCCCCGGCTCTGGAGGTCAGATAGAACCAGACCCCGCCCCGTCCCGCTCTTATTCCTGCTGAAAGAGCGTCTTTCTCGGCCTCTTAGCTCTAGTGCGGAACGCGCAAGGAGCGCGGAGACACGAGCAACGAGCACCGCGCTCCTCCAACGGCACTGCCATGTTATAATAATAACAGGTCCAATCCAGGTTTAGTTCTGGCCAGACCTGGTTTATTCCACGTTCTTTTAGTCCTGGTCTAGTCTCTTAGCCCGTCAGGAACACAACGTTACACTATAAAAAAACAATGACCTTGGAACGGATCAGGCTTTTTCCATTGAAATAGCTACTCAACTTACGAATTTTTCACGTTACGAAACCACTTCTGGAACGAATTAATTTCGTAAGGTGAGGTACCACTGTATTTCTCTTTCAGTGATATGACATTATAGTTTTGGCTATTTGGAAACATAATGAATACATAATGAAAGCTCATGTCAAAACAACATTAAAAATAAATGTCTCTATAGATAGGATTCAATCTGTGCCAAAATAAAGTTAGTGCATATATCTCTTAAGGAATGATACAGGGAAAATACTGAGCTGAACGCCTGCTGGCCTTTCCTGATTTACTAGAATTTACATTTACACATGCCTTGAAATCTGTACACAGTGTCCATGGCTGAAGTTACGGTTGGATTTGGACTGCTTGGATGTCACTGGGTTAAACTCATGACTTTAGGGCATCTTTGCTTCTCTCTTTCCAGACAACTGACTATAAAGTAGGACTAAAAAAATAAAAAATAAACAAAACTAGTTTCAACTGTCACTGACAACAACAGAACCAGAAATGAACAAACACTCACAAACAGAAAAACAACTAAACAGAAGGAAACAAGGCAGTGACCTGTCCTCTCTGCAAAGAAACAGCAACAGAACCCAAATCTGCCTGTAATCTTCTAAGTTCCATGACAACCATGATCTCAACTCATATGTAAATTAATTAATACATAGCCGTGGGTGCATCTGCTATTTTGTCACTTTAGTCACTTCATTCTGTTCAACAAAGTAGTTCCAAATCAACATTACGAGCAGTTACACGGGAAATTATTCAACATTTTGAAATGGAATACTTAAAAGTGCAAATACTGTGTAGATGTATGAACAACAAGCATGCTTAAAGGAGAATTAACGTTTTTTACAATGTGAGCCTTATTTCGGTAATAAAACAAGTTGTTTTACTCACCCATAGCACTTTGGTGTCACTTCCAGAGATGTTTTAGATTAGCGATAGCCGTAGCGCTAATATATTCCCCCGAGCATGTAATATATGCCCTGAGCGGTCTCCAAATAACACAAACTTTAGCACTTTTCAAATCATAGAAGATCGATGTCTTAGTCTACGCTTTCGTTTGGTCAAAAGTGGCCTGTAATCCGAGATTTATCCATAGTTTCGAGTAGATGAGGACGCCAGTGCGCATGTGCGGAGTCACAGTTTATTTCGCTCTCAGCTCCTGGGACCAAAACATGAAACGCAAAGCTGTAAACTATGGATAAATCTCGGATAGATGCAGATGCATACGTGCAGATATAAATTTGAGTGTCTCAAATAGACAACACCATATAGACTAAATTCATAAGGTCATTTAGGGCCTGTCCCCACGACAACGTTTTTTGAAGGAAACGGGGAAGTTTGTGTGCGTTTGGGCCTGTCGTCCAGACGGCGCCGGCGTTTTTGGGGGTGAGAACGGTGTTTTTCAAAAACGGGTTCCAGAGTGGAGAAGTCGGAGAACGCTGGGGGTCGCGTTGTCGTGTGGGCGGCAAAAAACGCGACTGTTGGGAAAATGATGACGTCGCGCTGCCGTAATCAGTGACCAGAAGGTAACCCTGCGCACAGTACGCACGACACACGAGTGTTTGCCAATTCAAAGCTAAACACGTATTTTAAAACTGGAAAAATCCCATCAATGAAAAGGCAGATAGTGGACAATGAGGAGCCCATACCAATTTGAGGGTGTTGTGTGCTGTAAATAAAGGAAAAGAGCAACAATTTCTAGTGTTTTTTTATTGAATGAAAATGTATCTTTTACAAACAGGCACATTCAGTATCACACACAAAAATATATAAAGGCATTTCTGTTTTCGCTTGTCTGAGGGGAATCCGGGGAAGGTGAAGAACACAGCGATCTCATAGACGTGGGGTCGTCCTCTAACAAATCCCAGGTTTCCACTCTGGCTGTAATGGCTGTAGTAGCTGGCGATCCACCCCAGATTTGTTCGCACAGCTCAAAATATAACAGGACCACACGCCACTGCGACGCCCAGAGTCAAAGGCATGTTTGTATTTGTTTCTTACTGCCTACAGTTTTGTTGTTAGCTGCACTTTTGTGATGGTATGGGGATCGTGAGAAAAATCTTTCCCTTCGGCCGTGTCCCCGGTAGTATATTCACGCCGAAAAGCCAACATAATGTCCGAGTATTTGCTTGGGCAGGACTCCCATCGATTTACAGGCAAAAACTCTGCTCACGCAGTGCAAACCTTCGTTCTGTGGCGTCTGTCTATGTTAGGGACCGTCAACATTTTCACATTACCGGAGTGAGTCCCTGCTACATTGGTGGAGCAGGGGGACAAAATAAATTTGCGTTTGTTGACGGTCCCTAAACAGACCCCCCAGGATTTCACGGGCATTTTTTGTGATTGTTTCGGGCTAAAATGCCTGAATTTGCGGGAGCTTTTCCAAAAAGTTGTGATGAAAGTTGCGGCGCTTTTAAGGTTTTTAATGCGATTTTGTTGCGGGAGGAAGTGAAAGTTGCGATAAATAGTTGCGATTTTCGCTTTTTGTAATTAAAATTGAATAATATTTTGAATACTGAGTTTTTACTGACAAAGAATAATACAAAGACACAGAGATCACAGATATGGTCCTAAAACAACCTTACCAACATCGAAAATAAATTACTACTAGGAGGGGAACTGTTTCGCGCGGTCTTTTGCTGTTATTTTTGTGGGCAAATGGCGCCGCAGACATGTTTCTTTGCCATTAGAAGCCGTGTCTCAATTCCCAGAGCGCGCGGCTCGGAGCGTGGCCCGAAGGGCATGTGCGTCACACATTTCGATGAAATGGAACTCATGAAAACCAGCAGGATGAACAGATTAACATGAAAGATGAATGAATGGTTTGCGTTCAACAAAAAATACGGCTACACCCCAACCCTGACTCTCTCCTCTGTGTGACAGGTGAGCGCGCGCTTTTACACGCACACACTTCCGTACGTGCACACACCCACACTCACGTGACCCACCGCCTCTGCCGCACACACACACACAAACGCACTGTGCACCTCATCTCAGTGATGTCTCCTACACAGAAGGAAGTTGGTCGGCGTTCAATACGTCGCCGATGATTGGTCAAAATTAGTAAAAATTGCGGGAAAGTTGCGGTGATTGGTCAAAATTGCAACACCGCCCTGAATTCGCGGGATTGGCTGAAGTTGCGTTGAAGTTGCAAATCGCAACATCGCGAATTCCTGGAGGGTCTGCCTAAAGTACACGTGTTTGCTTGTTTATGAAAGAGAAGGACTTTATGCGCATGCGCTCTTTGTAGTCTTGCGTTTCCGGCGGCTCTGGCTCTTTCCGGTTTACAGCGCCACTTATCGGTGTGACATATGTACTACATCGTTTTCACTTAGCGCTCCGTGCTCATCTTGACACGAATGTTTTCTGATCTAACACGTGTGTGGACGAGACTTTTTTTCACCCCGGGTAAAATAAAAAAACAGGAACGTTGTCGTGGGGACAGGGCCTTAAAGTAAACGTGGCTGATTGATTTGTGGAACACAGCTTGCTTCACTGCGAGTGTGGATGCTAATTATCTCTACAAACAGGTCCCGACGTGTGAGGAGGTCTCTGCAGTTACTATCTGCTGCTGAAGGATTTCTGTGAGTGGCCTCATTTACGGAAATGAAATCTGCCCCTACAGCGACCCGCATCTCCCTGGCCCCTTCCACGGATGGGGGCCCAGGAGGGACATTAATGCTGATGTGTTAATTTATACACGTCAGATAAAGAGAGACAGAGGGATGACTGAAGTGGAACAGGCTGAGTTTCCCTTGTAAGGACTCAACATGGAACGGGCTGAAAAAGCAGAGATTTAGAGATTATGTTTAAGAGAGATAAACGTCCCTTGTCCATATACAGCCAAAGTGCAGACTTAGGGCGGAAAGAAACATACAGTAATTCATATGTCTGTGGTTTATATGGAAAATAAAAAAGCTGAATGTCCACTCAGTGCAGTTTTATGGTCATAGCTGTCCACGTGTAAAACATTTACAAAAGAACGAATGAATAAATATGTTATTTCTGATATGCTATAACTGACTGAAAAATCAAATCATTAGGCGCGATTGGTGGTGGGTAATGTTGGTGAGATGCTGCGAAGTTGGGTTGAAGAAATGACCAGCTGAAAGAGTGGCTTGAGGGTTGGAAAGGGTTGAAAAGTTTGCGAAGCTCACAGGTGACAAAGGAACAAAGTGAAATTATTGTACAGGATCATGTTTTAGGATTTAAAAAGAAGTTTGAAAAAGTTGTTAAAGGGCCCATATTACACTATGTTCTGATCTATGTTATAATGTTTCCTCATCACAAACATACCCGGAGTTGTGTTTTGTTTTATTTGTACATGTTTAACACACAAACTCTGCATATTTAGGCTGAGTTTGTCTCTCAAACATAAAACACTTTTTTCCATAAATGGTAATACAGGAAGTGCTCCACTGTATCTTTAAAGGGACAGTGTGTAAGATTTTTACCCGTTAATTACCGAAATTGAAGATACCCATTCAAAAATACATTGTTTTCCAAGCTTTTTCACTTCCATCATGAAATCAAAGTATTCTGTTGGACTTAGATATACCTGCATAAAAGGGGGATCTTCCCCATATAGAGGCAGCCATTTTGATTACGAGAGCCGCAGAAGGACATTTGGGCTCCGCCTTCGCCGTTTTCTTTATACAGTAGTTGTCAAAGGGCTCGTGGTTTTCACACGAGATAGTACGCGTTTGGACAAACATGGACAAGCATGTTGCCGGATCACACTTACTCCGCACATACATCGCAGGAGCAAGCACCTTCATCTGAGAGGAAAAGAAGAAGGACATAGTACCTACCGCGGCTGGGGCTTTGTTGCAGCGCGGGCCCGCACCCCGGGTTCAGACCGCCCTCCGCCCTCCGCGGTCCGATTCCCCCCACCCGCGCACAGCGCCGGGTGCGCTTCACGCGTGCGCGCGGTTCGTGCGCGGCTCCGGGTACGCCGAGCTGTCCGCGTTACGGTGCGCCCGGGTGGTCCTTGAGGTCTGCCGTAGCTAGAACCGGAATTGCAATACCCACCATCCACCAATGCGCCACCAATCCTACACAGTGTCCCTTTAAACTCCTTACACCTTCAGTAGAATCATTTGGAAGCTCTGGAATTGCCGATCTCTACTGAACTAAAGGTAAAAAGTTTACTTGAAAACTATCACTTCTTCATGACATCACAAGGTGGAACAGAGCATTTTGAGCTTTGGAGATAGACAGACTAATAATGCAGGATCACTCAAACGTGTGTGAATGAAACAAAACACAACTCTGGGTATGTTTTTGATGAGGTAACAACATTCTAACATTGATTAAAACAGGGGTCTTCAGGCCATGGACCCCCAAACAGATGGCGAACTGGGCCAGGGACCCCCTACGATATATACAGCATAGAATTGTGTTTTATATTAAATTGAGCTTAGTGTCATGTATAAACATTGCTCTGTTATGGTACATCCAATACAAGGAAATAATACACAGGTTAATACTGTATTTTACACTATAAAATATAAAATTATATTATTTTAAAGTGAAATCAAAAGATTTCCCCCCCTGCAGTACCTCCGCGACCCCCCTAGGGGTCGCGACCCCCCTGTTGAAGACCTCTGGATTAAAGCTCACAAGAGTCCATTTTGTGAAATAAAGGACCTAAAATAAAGAGTTGTCTCTGCCATGACTGAAATGTAAGAAGTTTAAGTTTAACGTTTGGGTAACTGTGACAAATCGCTTTTAGGGTAGGTGATGCTGAGACTTTTAGAAAATTACACGATTCCTTATTTATCTTCCAACCACCCCATATTATGATATAATAGTACATTTGGTCCAAAAGAACAGACAAAGTGGGCTTGTGATGACCTGTTTTGGTAGATCTCAAAGCCATTGTGACCATCTGCTGTAGCCTACTTATTGTGTATTCACTGTCTTTGTATTCACTGTCACTGATGATATAGAAAACCATGTTATCTCACTGATATTTTAACCTTAAGAATATAAACTAAAATGAATTAAGTAATAGTAAAAGAACCACAATTTGCAATCTGTAATGTATTTAAAGGGCCCATATTATGATATTTCCTGATTATGTCATAATGTTGTTTCCTCATCAAAACATACTTGTTGTGAGTTGTGTTTTGTTTCATTTACGCACGTTTAATACACAAACTCTGCATATTTAGGCTGAGTTCTTCTCTCAAACAGAAAACACACCGTTCGACCGTATGTGTTTTTAAAGTGCAAACACCTTCACTAGAATCATTTGGGTGATTTCAGCCCAGAAACTGAAACTGAACTAAAGGTAAAAGCATCTGTTCTTCTGAAAACTATCACTACATGACATCACAAGGTGAAACGGAGCATTTTAAGATTTGGAGATTTAGACAAACTAATAAACCAGGATTACTGAAACATGACACAAAACACAACTCTGGGTCTGTTTTGAGAAGGTAACATTTATACAGGGCTTAAAACTCACTAAAATCCATTTTGTCTGATATGGGACCTTTGATGATAATTAAATATAAGTTTAAGTGCACCTACCTGCATAATCTTTTTGATCCTTTGACTGTGCCAAAAATAAATGAAAATAAAATAAAGAAAATAACTTTTTTTTTTAAGTAAAAAATGAAGAACTTCTCAACCAATCCAATATATTTAGAAACAGGTCTGGACTGGGACAAAAAAACGGCCCTGGCATTTTTGGCTTAGACCGGCCCCTCATAATTAGTCCTGGTTTAGTCCTGGTTCAACCCTGATTTAGTCCTGGTTTAGTCCTGGTTCAACCCTGATTTAGTCCTGGTTTAGACCTGATTTAGTCCTGATTTAGACCTGATTAGTCCTGGTTTAGTTCTGGTTCAATCCTGATTTAGTCCTGGTTCAACCCTGATTTAGTCCTGGTTTAGACCTGATTTAGTCCTGATTTAGACCTGATTAGTCCTGGTTTAGTTCTGGTTTAATCCTGATTTAGTCCTGGTTCTATCCTGATTTAGTCCTGGTTTAGTCCTGGTTCAATCCTGATTTAGTCCTGATTTAGTCCTGATTTAGACCTGATTAGTCCTGGTTTAGTCCTAGTTTAGTCCTGGTTTAGGCCTAGTTTAGTCCTAGTTTAGTCCTGGTTCAATCCTGATTTAGTCCTGGTTTAGTCCTTGTTCAGTTCTAAATTGTGGGCCTGTCTCTAAGAAAAAAAAAAAAAAAAGAACGGCATCAGCCCCTCGGACTGTCGGCCCACCGGGAAAATGCCCGGTATGCCCGATTACCAGTCCAGGCCTGTTAAGAAATGAATTAATAAAGCAGTAAATCTACAGCAAAAAATAGATAAAAGCAAAATAGATATAAGCAGTGTCTAACCAGTACAATAACCAGAGCTGACGAAGCCTCCCGGATGAGCGGCGAAACGTTTTCAACCAAACAAACTTTGTCCAGTTGACAAATTGAACTTCTCCTTTTATCAAAAAATGTCTAGAACAAAACTGAACTCTTTAGGCCATATTTTGTGTATTTTTACAAGCATCATGTCCAAGTATACAATCTGCCTCTGCCCCCCTCCTCCAGTGACCTGACCCCCTTATGTGAACACAGTGCTTACGGACGTGGTCAGTATTGATGTTGGCTGTGAGCTAGTCCCAGCTCAAATGATCTGCTGTTGATGGCGTGTACACCATTGCAGATATTGACGGGTTATAATCACATTCTTGCACATTTGACATTTCCACTGTAGTTTTAAATGGGCCTGTGACTACAAGTAACAGTGGTAGTCCTGTTAGAAGATGATTCAATTCCAGTTTAAAGGGGCTATATTACGCTAATTTCTGAGCTATAATGTTATTGCCTCATCAAAAACATACCCAGAGTTGTGATTTGGTTTTTTCACACGTTTAACTTACAAACCCTGCATATTTATTCAAAGAGAAAACACAGCTTTCCATCAGGCGATATCAATTGTGCTTTATACCAATTCACAAGGATTATTATTTGGTCAATTTCAGATCTGAAATTGCCAATCTCTGCTAAACAAAATGTAAATATATATAAAGTTTTGCATGGGCTTGCTCCTCCTCCGCTACAGGATTTTATTACAACAAAGACCGTCAGTGGGATGGGAACTAGGGCCACGGCCCAGGGGAACTGTGAGGTCCACACAGACGCACTACATTTGGACAAACTGTACTCTCAGTCAGAGGCACTAAGTTCTAGAACACTCTCCCATCATCAATAAGAGAGACTGCAACACTGGACACTTTAAAATCACATTTGAAACAGCTGCTGTCTCCAGTGTGAGATCAATAAAGTTGCTTCTTCTTCTAAAGGAAAACCAGACTTGTTGACACTTTTGATGTTTAAATGCTGTTATTATTGTCACTTGTTATTTTTGTTGTTTTTGTTGTTTTTGCTGTGGTGTCACCTGCCCAGGGACTACAGACGGAAATGAGCATTTTTGCTATAATCTGGCGTATTTACACTGTTGTTGTAGATGTTCATTCATATGCACTGTCCCTATTAAATAAAGACTAAATAAAAAATAAATAAAAGGTAGCTATTCATTTGAAAACTACCACCTAATGACATCAGGTAGAAAAGAGGATTTTGAACTTTGGAGAAAAACTCAAATGTGTGAATGAAACAATTATAGATGAGGTAACAATATTCTAACATGGCACTATTTTTAAAGGTGTCGTATGCAACGTTTCTGGGGAAGGGTCAGCCGCCAGCTTGTCTCCTGGGAGATGTTATTGTTTTGTCTTAAATGTTCCACAGTATGGCATTAAACTTAAAAATCCCATGACATGGTACTTCTTGATGCTTTTATATGGCTCCTTAATGGTTCCCTAATACTGTAAATGAATCCTTCTTCAAAATCAACACTCAGTGCATGAGAAACAGAGATAAGATGAGAAAGAGTCATAAATGTCACTCTGGAACACTCCATTATGGGCGTTGTTGCTTGAATGCAAATGAGGAGGACAGAGATGGCCTATAGTAGCAGGTGGGGGCGTGGCCAAACTCTCCGCTCTCAGCTCTCAGCTGTGCGCTCTGACCCATTTCTGCTTTTTTGCGCGGAGGGAGAGATGAGAAGCGTTCCATTGAAAAATAAATACATTTCCACAGAAAATAAAATTAAACCACTGCTGTTTCAGATATCCACAGGCTCAGATAAAGGACTTCCGAGCCTAGAAACACTCGCAAGTTCCTCCAGGCAAATAAAAAAACGTATTTCGCATTGCGTAGCTCCTCCGCAGTCCAAACTCTCTGGGCGTGATTTACAGAGACGCTGAGTAGAGACAGACGGGGGTGGAACTGCATTTGCATTTCTTTTTTCGAGCTGACGTCAATAAGTTTCCTTGTTCAGAATCGCCCGTTTGAGCTCTGATTTTTTCTAACGCAGAAAAGGATCACAAATGCTCAGTTTAGACATTTCGCAACTTTTAACCATGGGGGGGAGGGGGGGCTAAACAGGGTAGGGGAGCTCACATTAACATTCAGAAACCTCAGAAAGTGAAAATTTCATGCCATGGGACCTTTAAAAATCTCCACAGTGGGAAGAATGCGTGATTTTCATGTAGTCTTATCAGCAGTGGCCTAGCATCCTGTTGGTTTCACTTATTTCCACCCACAGCGCTCAAACATTTTAGGCTTGTGAGAGGGCTAATGAACAGCCCTTTTTATTGCAAAGTTTGATAGTCACAAATATATCCGGTGTCATGATGATGGATGACATTGTAATGTAATATTATATACGGAAATGACTCAATCTTGACTTTAGAAAGAAGCCAACTAGAGTCAGCCATAGCCTCTTAGCGAGTCTGGATTAATTTTTGCTTGAGTGATGAGTGTTGAATGGACCTGTGACCCATAATCCACGAGTAAAACCAGCTCAGACCCACTGGCAGCTCTCAACTGCAGCATGCATGACACATAAAAAAAACAATTATATTCTTATGAAGAGATTTTTTTCCCCCTTTCTTTATAAATTTGAGTAAATCGGCCTATAATGTGTGTATAAAAGTGAAATTCATGCACTTTTTTTTATTGCACTTATGCACTTATTTTATTTTAATGACAAATTTGTTACCCTATGCCTTCAGTTATATCCAGTACTCGAGTTGAGGGGGGATGGGGGGGGGGGGGGGTCCCCCCTGTCCTGTG
This sequence comes from Paratrypauchen microcephalus, assembly GCA_036785185.1. Classification (NCBI taxonomy): domain Eukaryota; kingdom Metazoa; phylum Chordata; class Actinopteri; order Gobiiformes; family Gobiidae; genus Paratrypauchen; species Paratrypauchen microcephalus. Next base: position 2,248,261 of record JAVJIX010000154.1, on the reverse strand, counting down.
GGAAAAAATAGTCAAAATCATCCCTCTTCTAAAACAGTCATCCCTTCTTCCATCCCTTGTGGCATTTTATCAATCAGGCATGAAAATCCCTCACCTTTTGGCGAAATTCGCCATCTTTAAGTCAAAATAGCCAGTGCCAAGAGCCAATCATAGGCCGAACTGCGCTCCGGCTTCCAATCATGTTGCAGCATAATTACGCACCGATTGCGCTCCCGCCAATCATGACGATTACCGCTGTTGTGTTTGCGCCTGTTCGCCGATCAACTGTGAGCGAGCCGCGTGATATTTACGCGGCATTTCCAAGAGAAGAAGAATCCTTAACTTGCTACGTTAATGCTACGTAAGAAGGAACTCTCGCCTCAGGACACGGGATAAGTTCGGGATATGTCCTTTTCTCCTGAACTCCGGATTATTAAAGACCGTGACACGTGCATTAGGGATGTCAACAATTAATCGATTAACGGTTAATTGTCGATTAAGACGTTGGTCGATCAAAATGCATGAATTGTAATTAACCGCTAACCGCGGACACGCGGACATGCGCACCCGCGTGGTCATGAAACAAGGCAACCGCGCTGCGCCAAGCTCGACTCACAGCCGACCACAAGCGCCAACGGCACTGCTCAGCAGCCCCGGGTGTACGCGCGAGGCGAGATCTAACCCGGAATGCCGGTTTCGCCGCAGCCCGCGCCCCGAGCCCCGAGCCCCGCGCGGCTGGCCTGCGGCTCGGAGCGCGGGGCGCGGCGAAACCAGCACGCGCCCCAGTGGTTTAATCCTGGTCTAGTCCAGGTCTAGACCCGGTCGAGTCCCGGTCCAGTCCAGGTCCAGTCCTGGTTCAGACCTGGTTCAGACCTGGTCCAGTCCACGTTCAGTCCTGGTCTAGTCTCTTAGCCAATCAGGACAGAACACAATGTTACTCTATAAAAAAAAATTTACACTATAAAAAAAAAGATTGGATAGAGCGAGGGATTACTGTATTTTGTTATTCAGCATCAATACATTTGTCTGCTTTTTACTAAGGAATAATTAATTGAGGAATATACAATATAATAATACTATGATATATTTATGACTCAGTGTTATGTATACTATAGCTTATATTCTTAAAGACCCTATTGAAACACTCAAATTCAGGTGAAAAACGCCGCTTATCAGTTAATCGTTAATCGACCGATAAGGTCAATCAACTATCAGTTAATGAATTAACCGATAATTTGCATCCCTAACGTGCATACATGGATACGCAAACTATGACTATGCGGGAGTGACCGCGTTCTTATGGGTGAGTCATATTATCAGATTATTTCTTCATCTATTTCGTCACTAAACCAGGACTAAACCAAGACTAAACCAGGTCTAAACCAGGTCTAAACCAAGACTAAACCAGGTCTAAACCAAGACTAAACCAGGTCTAAACCAGGACTAAACCAAGACTAAACCAGGTCTAAACCAGGACAAAACCAAGACTAAACCAGGTATAAACCAGGACTAAACCAGGAATAAACCAGGACTAAACCAGGACTAAACCAAGACTGTGTGTGATAACATATTATCCTGTGCATTATTGAATTATTGAATGATAATATGGACTTTTTGTTATAAAAGCATTTCCATTTTAACAAAGTACCTTCTAATTCTGCCCTGCTCCCCCCCGGGAAATATGTCACATAAATGAAAAATTTCACCATCCCCCCTGGTTTCATTTTACAACTCGAGTACTGGTTATATCCCCCAAGCCACTATAAGTTATTTCCCCCATAACCCAAAAGGATATAGGCTATACCCTATTGCATAAGTTATTACACTGCGCATAACATTATGCATAGCCCAGCCGTCATGTGGCATATATTCTCTTAAACCTGAAAAGTACATTCATAAATCTGGATTAGTGATGAGATTATGGCCATGTGGTGACGGGTGCAGCACACAGAGCAGTCGCCCTCGCCCTGGTGCAAGATGCATCCACAGATTACCACCAGCAGAGAAAGCATTAGCGATTAGTCTGGCTTCTTTTAGCATTCAAACTGTGAGTGCTGCTGGCGTTATTGTTCCTTTGGTAATCCTGATCGAGGCACATACAAGGAAATGTCAGACTTTTAAGAGCCAGGAGTTCTTATTTGGTTAATTTTGCAGGGTAATAACAGTCAACAATATCATAATTTAACTTTAGGAATAAAACGGGCCTTCCTTTGTTAGTGATAAAGGATAACAAAGTGGCACATGTTTTGTTTTGAAGGTAACATATGGACTGTAGCAGAATCTAGTTTTTTGCTGGTAGATTAGGCAAAACAGCAATTAAAAAAAAAAAAGCATTCAGAAGTGACAGGTACTACAGTTGCTGCGGTTTTAAAAACATATCCAAGTCATTCAGAACAGCTTCACTGTGGCCGCCGTCTTGATTTTGGTGATAGAAACTCCGGCTCAGTAAATTATGCACCATCTACCCCCACACTGTGATTGGACTTTTCCTGAGAAAACTCTAAACCATGGATCTAAACTTCTATCATTAATAACAGAGAAGAGATGGCTGATATTTGGACTTTTTAGCGCATTAGATATCAGCCTTAAAGGAAAAGTAACGTTTTTTTACAATTTGAGCCTTATTTCGGTAATAAAACAAGTTGTTTTACTCACCCATAGCACTTTGGTGTCATATGGAGAATTTCCGGAGATGTTTTAGATTAGCGTTAGGCTAACGCCGTTAGCCTAGCGCGACTTATAGCCATAGCTCGGGGCATTCCCCGAGCATGTAATATGCCCCGTGCGGGCTCCAAATAACACAAACTTTAGCACTTTTCAAATCATAGAAGCTCGATGTCTTACTCTACTATTTCATTTGAATCAAAAGTGGCCTGTAATCCGAGATTTAGCCATAGTTTACAGATTTGCGTTCCATGTTTGGGTCCCGGGAGCTGAGAGCACACTCCGCGCATGCGCACTGGCCTCCTCATCTACTCTAAACTATGGCTAAATCTCGGATTACAGGCCACTTTTGACTCAAACAAAAGCGTAGACTAAAGACATCGAGCTTCTATGATTTGAAAAGTGCTAAAGTTTGTGTTATTTGGAGCCCGCACGGGGCATATTACATGCTCAGGGAATGCCCCGAGCAATGGCTATAAATCGCGCTAGGCTAACGGCGTTAGCCTAACGCTAATCTAAAACATCTCCGGAAATGCTCCATATGACACCAAACTGCTATGGGTGAGTAAAACAACTTGTTTTGTTACCGAAATAAGGCTCAAATTGTAAAAAAACTTTACTTTTCCTTTAAAACCAGAGGAGGGTGCTGGCCAAATTCATGTCCATTAAGGACGACACCTCTCACCCTCTGCACTGGACTGTAGAGGAGCTGAGCAGCTCCTTCAGCAGCCGACTGAGGCACCTCCAGTGCAAGAAGGAGCGCTACCGCAGATCCTTCATCCCCACCGCCATCAGACTGTATAATTCTAACATATAGACCAGACGTGCAATATCCTCCTTTTCATGTTGATGCTTGTTGTTACTATTATCATTATTACTATTTTCCATTATTATTATTATTACTATTTGCACTATTTATTACTTACTTTATCCCCTCCCTGCCTGCATGCACTTTTTCCCTCCTGTCCAATTGTCCTGGAGCTACTGTGGCGAGTAAATTTCTCCTGTGTGAGATCAATAAAGTCTTATCTTATCTTATCTTAAATCTCCAGCGCCGGTTGATATTTTGTTTTGGTCAAGTTGTTGCCTAGAACATACTCACAAAGCATTATTTTAACACTTTAATGCTAAGATATTAAACCTGACTACACACCTTTCTTAAAGAGTTCTGGGTGAGTTTATAATAAAAAATTACAGATTATCAGCCATTGGTTGCTCTGGATTATAAACAATCAATATCAGCATCGGCCATGAAAAAAAACTACATCAGTAGATAGTACCAGACTGACTTTCTCTGCATGGAATACATAGAGAAAGCCCATTGGTTTACCAGGCCATATAGCTGTCTTAGTTTATTTATTTGAGCTGACAGTTTGGTTAAAATGTTAATTTCCTACATTTGAATTTGGGTTTATGGAGCAACTTTTTCCCCGTTGTGGTCCCATTGTTAATCCTGGCCCATTCTGGCAAACCATTAGCGTTTCTACCTTCTAGACATGAATGTTTTGCTGGGTGAAGTGTAATCTGAGCGTGAGGGTGGGGGCAGAGGGCCATTAAGCGTGCATTAGCCCAGCACCAGAGCAGACGGCTGGAGGAGGCCAGTGCACAAGCTGATGGTCTGAAGAGGATTTCAGGGGGAAAGGACAATGGGGCGGAGGATTACGGGAAGAGTGAGAGGGATTGAGTGCTTTAGCAAGAGCGTGTGAGGGGGGCTGACCCACAAACAGCACACGGACACGCACTCAGAAGTTAGTTTCATAACACTGGTCTACAAATGTTTGGACTCAATCTGCTAAATCTCATTTATATTGATAAGATGAACTGAAAATCAATTGATAAATGCTGGTTAGCTAATGTATTCAAGATATTTAATGATATTGTTTGCATAAAAATCGCATCTGTTTATACAATAGATTTAGGCATTTTTGCTTAAAGGAAATGTAACATTTTTTACAATTTGAGCCTTATTTCGGTAATAAAACAAGTTGTTTTACTCACCCATAGCACTTTGGTGTCATATGGAGCATTTCCGGAGATGTTTTAGATTAGCGTTAGGCTAACGCCGTTAGCCTAGCGCAACTTATAGCCATAGCTCGGGGCATTCCCCGAGCATGTAATATGCCCCGTGCGGGCTCCAAATAACACAAACTTTAGCACTTTTCAAATCATAGAAGCTCGATGTCTTAGTCTACGATTTCGTTTGGTCAAAAGTGGCCTGTAATCCGAGATTTAGCCATAGTTTCGAGTAGATAAGGACACCAGTGCGCATGTGCGGAGTGTGCTCTCAGCTCCCGGGACCCAAACATGGAACGCAAAGCTGTAAACTATGGATAAATCTCGGATTACAGGCCACTTTTTATTCAAACGAAATCGTAGACTAAAGACATCGAGCTTCTATGATTTGAAAAGTGCTAAAGTTTGTGTTATTTGGAGCCCGCACGGGGCATATTACATGCTCGGGGAATGCCCCGAGCTATGGCTATAAGTCTCGCTAGGCTAATGCTAATCTAAAACATCTCTGGAAGTGCTCCATATGACACCAAAGTGCTATGGGTGAGTAAAACAACTTGTTTTATTACCGAAATAAGGCTCAAATTGTAAAAAACGTTACTTTTCCTTTAAAAATAATATTTAGATTTTGAAAATATTTAACTTGCACTTCTTTATCCGTCAAGAAATAAACAAGAAATATCTTAAAGACATCAGGTGCACACAATTTCGAGGCATCTCTCTTATGTGAAATAATACAAAAAAATTAGTTTAAACTCTAGACATATTAAAGTGAATGTATGTGAATGTGCAGACGCTTTCAGATAGAACTGTTGCTTGTAGACACACTGGACCTTCTGATAAACTACTGTTTTTGCCTTATTTTGCATAAATTTCCTATTTTGACCCAATACTATATCTTGGAAACTATAGCCAACCAGCACTTCTGACTTACTTTTTCTTTATTAGTGACTTAAACCAAGAAAAATGTCACTACTTTTGTTCCAGAAGCATTTTGCTTGTAGACCAGTGATACATGGCACTGGGGCCTTGAAATGAATGTTAAGAGAAACTCCAGACATAGATAGGATAAGCAACAATTAAATCAATCTGAACTGTTTTGACATTGACACTGTGTAAAAACTATACCTATATCGTCCTGAGACACGGCCCATTATTTTGTGTCCTTTATAGTGGATGTTGGGTTAACCAGTCGACCTTTTAAGTGTTTAGAGATACACTCTAGTTTGGGGCTCAACTATGATGAATAAATAAATACATAAATAAATAAACCAGGTCTCAACTAGGACTAAACCAGGACTAAACCAGGACTAAACCAGGACTAAACTAGGACTAAACCAGGACTAAATCAGGAATAAACCAGGTCTAAACTAGGACTAAACCAGGACTAACCCAGGTCTAAACTAGGACTAAACCAGGAGAAAATCAGGAATAAACCAGGTCTAAACTAGGACTAAACCAGGACTAAACCAGGTCTAAACTAGGACTAAACCAGGAATAAATCAGGAATAAACCAGGTCTAAACTAGGACTAAACCAGGACTAAACCAGGTCTAAACTAGGACTAAACCAGGACTAAACTAGGACTAAACCAGGACTAAATCAGGAATAAACCAGGTCTAAACTAGGACTAAACCAGGACTAACCCAGGTCTAAACTAGGACTAAATCAGGACTAAACCAGGTCTCAACTAGGACTAAACCAGGAGAAAATCAGGAATAAACCAGATCTAAACTAGGACTAAACCAGGACTAAACCAGGTCTAAACTAGGACTAAACCAGGAATAAATCAGGAATAAACCAGGTCTAAACTAGGACTAAACCAGGACTAACCCAGGTCTAAACTAGGACTAAACCAGGACTAAACCAGGTCTAAACTAGGACTAAACCAGGAGAAAATCAGGAATAAACCAGGTCTAAACTAGGACTAAACCAGGACTAAACCAGGTCTAAACTAGGACTAAACCAGGAATAAATCAGGAATAAACCAGGTCTAAACTAGGACTAAACCAGGAATAAATCAGGAATAAACCAGGTCTAAACTAGGACTAAACCAGGAGAAAATCAGGAATAAACCAGGTCTCAATTAGGACTAAATCAGGACTAAACCAGGTCTCAACTAGGACTAAACCAGGAGAAAATCAGGAATAAACCAGGTCTAAACTAGGACTAAACCAGGACTAAACCAGGTCTAAACTAGGACTAAACCAGGAATAAATCAGGAATAAACCAGGTCTAAACTAGGACTAAACCAGGACTAAACCAGATCTAAACTAGGACTAAACCAGGACTAAACCAGGTCTAAACTAGGACTAAACCAGGACTAAATCAGGACTAAACCAGGTCTAGACTAGGACTAAACCAGGGCTAAACCAGGTCTAAACTAGGACTAGACCAGGAGAAAATCAGGACTAAACCAGGTCTAAACTAGGACTAAACCAGGACTAAATCAGGAATAAACCAGGTCTAAACTAGGACTAAACCAGGACTAAACCAGGTCTAAACTAGGACTAAACCAGGAGAAAATCAGGAATAAACCAGGTCTAAACTAGGACTAAACCAGGACTAAACCAGATCTAAACTAGGACTAAACCAGGACTAAACCAGGAATAAACCAGGTCTCAACTAGGACTAGACCAGGAGAAAATCAGGAATAAACCAGGTCTAAACTAGGACTAAACCAGGACTAAATCAGGAATAAACCAGGTCTAAGTCAGGTCTAAACTAGGACTAAACCAAGTCTGAACCAAATATGAGTCAGGTTTAAACCACGTCTAAACCAGGACTAAACCAGGACTAAACCAGATCAATACATAAATAATAATATAATAAATAAATAAGAAATTAAAAGGTCTAAAAACGTTTTGAGGCGACTGTAGAATGTTTTCGTTAGGTTGTTAACGTCACATGGATTTAACACTATTACAGTCCATTACAGACGACACGTTACAACATTATGAATAAAAATAAAATTAACTAACTGTAAATGATAAGGTGTTCATTTACCTCCAAATAGAAAAAAAACCCTGAAATACACTTTTTTCTTCAGGTCCCAGGAGGATATGTTATGTGTCATAGTTTAAAAATACATTTATGGTTTAAAACAAGAGCATTTTGAAGGGTCACAACTCACTGGAGCCATTGAATATTGTGTTTTATTGGATTGTAACTGCGCAAAAGTATAGTAGCTCAAACTACAGCACAAGCGGAACAGATATATTACTGTGAGGTTATTATTGTGTCTTGAGATTTGGTTACAGACCATGTCCTTCATGTCATCGCAGGCTATATTACCGCAACTCTTCTCTATTCACGGTAAGTATTGACTTTGGCCTGACCTGAGCTTGTATTATATAGTGTGTGGTCCGGACCTGCACCTCATGACTGGATTCAAATAAAAAGATAAAAATGCTGATGCCTGTTTCACGTCAGCTACATATTTGGTCCTTAATTTTCAGTATTTTCAGCTGACAGATCTCAAAGGTTTATGCAAACAAGCAAAAGGTTAGGCTCCATCTGAGATTAAATTCAGTAGCTGGTAAGAAACTCTGTAAGTGTACGTCAGTGCCTGCAGAGTAAAATGCTGAGAGCGCCATATCTCGCTTGGTCAATTATTTATGAGAGCAGGAGCTGTGGGGATGATGGAGAAGAACACAGTCTTCTACTTCTCTTGATTTCACTTTAACTCTTTTCATTCTGTTATTCTGTCATTGACGCATCGTAAAATATCCAAAACCAGAAATACTTTATCGTTAAAGGGACAGTGTGTAAGATTTTTACCCGTTAATTACTGAAATTGAAGATACCCATTCAAAAATACATTGTTTTCCAAGCCTTTTCACTTCCATCATGAAATCAAAGTATTCTTTTGGACTTAGATATAGTCACATAAAAGGGGGATCTTCCCCATGCAGAGGCAGCCATTTTGAATACGAGAGCCGCAGAAGGACATTTGGGCTCCGCCTTCGCCTTCGGCAAGGCTCGTGGTTTTGGATAAACAACGACAAGCATGTTGCCGGATCACACGTCGTAATGGATCTAACACGTGTTTTGGACTAAATTGTTTTACTGGATTTTATTCGCTGGATCCTTACGGACAGATTGAGACCAAGTTTATGGTGAAATACAGAGTTTGACCTGTCCAGAGCCTTCAAAGGTAAGCTAAGTAACTAACCTCGTTTTGTGCTTTTCCGTATAAAAGCCCCATGTGCTCGGGGAGTGATTGTTGTGCCGGGAAATGAATTGCATAGTCAAAAAGAGGAGACTGTAAGGTTTCATTTGATGTGTAGATTGTCATGGTAGACGATCAGGAATGTGTGTTTTAATGCGAAAAGAAAAACGGGACCGCGTTTTATTTATACCGTAGTTGTCGGCGAGAGCTCACACAGCGCCGGGTGCGCGCTGGTACGCGAGCTGTCCGCGTTACGGTGCGCCCGGGTGACCCTCGAGGTCTGCCGTAGCCAAAAGAGGAAGTGCATGGTACCTACACCACCTATGCACCACGAATCCTACACACTGTACCTTTAAGTGCATTTTCGTATTCAGTGTGTGTGTTTTGTTGTTGTCTTTTACAATAACATGTGATTCATTCATGCATACTGACCAACCCAAGTAAGAAACGCACAAAAGATTAACACACACAAGACCAGTTTCCAAAAATCCTCTAGTTTATTTAATAAATGTTTGTTGTAAAACATTCAATAAAAAATGCTTCTACGTTATTGCTCATTTTCTTCATTACACTAAGACTTGCTCTGATGCATAATTTTTCCAAAGCACTCTCACGGGGAATATGCTGCTAGTTACATGTCATAATAGTTACAACATACATACATACATACAACACAAAATTCAGAAAATATCAAAACAACTCAATAACGTGAAACAGAAATAAATGGACATGGGCAGGCCCGCCACCTCAAATCGGATATTGTTTTTAAAAGTGGAGGAGTATTGAAATGTTTGGACCCAAGCCACTAAAAAGTCCCGGATCATGCATTATCATGAAGCTTTCCTGGAATGTCGCATACAATGTAATCACAAAGCTGCAGTCAGCCGACCTACTCCAGTGTTAACAAGCTAAACAAATAGCAAACCACAGGTAAAGGGGTGAAGTGCGTATTTGCAGAAGTAAAATACTATACAACAGTGGGACTTTTAAAATGGCTTGGTCTTGATTCCGATATTTATAGTTGACATTATGATCTTACATTATGCAAGCGTTTGTCTTTGGGGATATGGGTAAAATAAAATGTACATGATGAAAGTGACCCGAGATGATCTGGAGATTCCTGCACCCCCTCCACAGCTCGCCTCATACACATGCTCAGAAGGGAGTGGACCCCCTCAAATGGAGCCCTAAAGCTGCAACGCCACTTCCCACCACTAGTAGTTCAATTCTTTACAGAATGTTGGGGCACTACCTACGGTTCAGTCATTTACAGTGAAACTCGCTGTTGTTTTAAGCTACTAACTACTAACTGTCTAAAGAAATGGACTAAGCGAGTGTGACGTCACCCATAGTGTTCAGCTCCAGTCAAATGAAGCTCATGATGCTAGCAGTTATAGGAGTGAATTTGGAGACAGGTATAGGGAAATACAGTGGTACCTCACCTTACGAATGACCCAACAAATGAACATTTCAAGTTACGAAACGACTTCACGGTAAATTTTGGTCTCTAGATACGAAAGAAAATTCAAGTTACGAAACGCGAAATCTCAAAAATTCAAATAATGCGCGCTCAGCCACACACATTATACGCTTTTCTCAGACTGGATTTAAACTTTTCTCACATTTGTCTCTCGTTTAAACACTCAAACTTTCATAGATTTTCAACAAAATGTATTAATAGTGAAGTGTGGGGGGAAGGGGGAGGGGGGAGAAAACTGCGCTCTGACACGTGTGATAGCGCAGCATGACCCGGCGTGGGGCTGCCAGCAGGTCTAGACCCGGACTAAACCAGGACTGGACCAGGACTAAACCTGGACTAAACCAGGACTAAACCAGGACTAAACTAGGACTAAACCTGGACTAGACCAGGACTAGACCAGGACTAAACCAGGTCTAGAGCAGGTCTAGACCACAGCGGCTCTTGCATGCGTTCATGGGTCTCGTTCATGCGCTCAGACTGTGTGCGGTCCTCCTGGTCTAGTCCTGGTCTAGTCCAGGTTTAGTCCTGGTTTAGTCCAGGTCTAGTCCAGGTCTAGTCCTGGTCTAGTCCTGGTCTAGTCCAGGTTTAGTCCTGGTTTAGTCCTGGTTTAGTCCAGGTTTAGTCCTGGTCTAGTCCAGGTTTAGTCCAGGTTTAGTCCAGGTTTAGTCCAGGTTTAGTCCTGGTTTAGTCCAGGTCTAGACCTGCTGGCAGCCCCGCGCCGGGTCATGCTGCGCTATCACACGTGTCCACCCTCCCCCTTCCCCCCACACTTCACTATTAATAATTTTGTTGAAAATCTATGAAAGTTTGAGTGTTTAAACGAGAGACAAATGTGAGAAAAGTTTAAATCCAGTCTGAGAAACCAATCAGGACGCAGAACACAATGTTACACTATAAAAAAAGTTACACTATAAAAAAAAAAACTTGGATCGGGGCCTTGGAACGAATCAGGATTTTCCATTGAAATAGCTACTCAACTTACGAAAAATTCACGTTACGAAACCACTTCTGGAACAAATTAATTTCGTAAGGTGAGGTACCACTGCATTAGGAATAGGAACTTATTTATACACAAAATAGCGAAATAAAAACACCAGAATCATGTAGGGCAGGTTAATACGAACATTTTAAGACCGAAATGCTGCTCTCTGCAGCAGTTAGAGAGAAAGGGGCAACAATTTTCCAATGTTGTCGATGGAACCAGAAGCGCCCCCAGGAACAATTCCTATTTGGAACACAGCGGCTACCGGGTTAGCTATATCCATTTACATATACAGTGTATGTTTAAACCCTGATGATTTATAGCTCTAATGACATGAAGCTGTAACCTTTTAACAACATGGCAAACTTTGCATATACCAATTAAACTTTTATCTAACAAAGTTATTACAATGGCCTATTCCAGCTTCACAGAAAAATAAGGGTTGAAAGTTTGCACAATGAAATGCAATAAGGTGATTTATTTGAATTAAACTACACAGAGTAGCAAGATTGTAAACAATAGCTTGGTTTTTGACAGTGCTAAAACTAGTACATTGGCTGTCAAATGGTAAAACATACTTGTATTCACAGAAATATTTTGTGTGTAGGTACTATATCTCATTAGCACTTGGTGGTGGAAACTGATGCAAATTGAACACAGAAGTCTAGCCTCCATTATATCCAAATAAAGACATATGCACTCCCACACAGAGCAGTGATGAGGTCAGCCGTGATGCTCATGCCACTTACGTTCTGTTTAAGGAAACCGTGTACAAGGCAGTAGATGTGATTTTGTGTGGAGTAATGCGGGACAAAGATGAGAAACAAGATGGCTACACTCACAAACCAAAGATATCCTCAATAAATAAATAAATAGTCAATAAGTTAAAGGGCTCCGTCTGTAGAGAGAGAGCTGTAGCATGTGTACATTGGTTCAACTTGTGTCGAGCATCCTCTGGGACCGTAGCTCAGGGAGGGACAGGAACATTAAACGGACGCCGGGGGGGCACCCATGGGACCTCATTCCGACTCACAACATAAACAATGAGCTGCTAGGACACTCTCCCAGAACTACGTAGTGACCCACAAGCCAAACAGCGCCTCTCATAGTCACCGTGTAAAGTCGCTATAGGACATGCTAATAGTATGATGTATGTTAATATAATGGGCTAGCTAGGACAATAAAATTAGCAATTGTAAATTAATGGTTCTACTATTAGGGATGCACTGTTCCAGCTTTTTCTGTTCTGATACCATTGTTGATAATTTGGCTTTATGAATCTGCCGATATCAGATATTAGGGCAGACTGAAAACACTGGTCTACAAATGTTTGGACTCGATCTGCTTCTGAGATGAAAGTGGCTAAATCTTATTTATATTGATAAGATGAACTGAAAATCAGTTGATAACTGTGCTGGTTAGCTAATGTATTCAAGATATTTAAAGGAGAAGTAACATTTTTTACAATCTGAGCCTTATTTCGGTAATAAAACAAGTTGTTTTACTCACCCATAGCACTTTGGTGTCATATGGAGCACTTCCAGAGATGTTTTGGATTAGCGTTAGCCTAGCGCGACTTCTAGCCATAGCTCGGGGCATACAATATATTCCCCGAGCATGTAATATGCCCCGTGCGGGCTCCAAATAACACAAACTTAAGCACTTTTCAAATTATAGAAGCTTAGTCTACGCTTTCGTTTGAGTCAAAAATGGCCTGTAATCCGAGATTTATCCATAGTTTACAGCTTTGCGTTTCATGTTTGGGTCCCGGGAGCTGAGAGCACAGTCCGCACATGCGCACTGACGTCCTCATCTACTCGAAACTATGGCTAAATCTCGGATTACAGGCCACTTTTGACCAAACGAAATCGTAGACTAAGACATCGAGCTTCTATGATTTGAAAAGTGTTAAAGTTTGTGTTATTTGGAGACCGCAAACAAGTGCCCCGAGAACTCACATTATGGAGATCGCAAATCTAAAACATCTCTGGAAGTGCTCCATATGACACCAAAGTGCTATGGGTGAGTAAAGCAACTTGTTTTATTATCGAAATAAGGCTCAGATTGTAAAAAACTTTATTTCATATTTAATGATATTGTTTTACATCAAAATCCCATCTGTTTATACAATAGATTTAGGCATTTTTGCTTTGCTTTCTAATTTGAAAATATTTAACTTGCACTTCTTTATCTGTCAAGAAATAAACAAGAAATATCTTAAGACATCAGGTGCACACAGTTTCGAGGCATCTCTCTTATGTGAAATCAAAAGATATTTGATGTTAAAACTGTAGACATTAAACTGAATGTATGTGAATGTGCAGACGCTTTCAGATAGAACTGTTGCTTGTAGACACACTGGACCTTCTGATAAACTACCGTTTTTGTCTTATTTTGCATAAATTTCCTATTTTGACCCAATACTATATCTTGGAAGCTATAACCAATCAGCACTTCTGACTTACTTTTTCTTCATTAGTGACCTAAACCAAGAAAAATGTCACTACTTTTGTTTTCCGGAAGCATTTTGCTTGTAGACCAGTGAAATATAATTTATTTACAACAGCATATGGTTAAAAAAAATGATCCCAATGTGTTGTTTAACTGTTATTTATCATTTAAAGTAATTTCAGAAGAGCTTTGAAAAGTATTACGAGGTGTTTCCGAGACCAATTTATAAACCAAAATGGGATATCGACTGAACCAATCTATAAAAATGTTCAATATCAGCATTGATATCCGATACCAGTATGGTATTGGTGCATCCCTGTCTACTATGATGCTGAAATGAATGCCACATGATCAAAAGCAAAACATAAGTGTGGTCATGACACATAAGGCATAGAATGTATCTTGAGGCAGTTACGACGCACTGATTCAGCGGAGTGCTTTTGCATTTTGAGTATCCAAATTCATATATCGTTTGAGATTTGTATGAAAGTTAAGGAAGCATTTTTTTTTATCCACTTCAAGAAACTATTGATGCTTGTATTGTGTAAAGGAGAGTTTTGCCAACCACTTTGGAATGTTCAAAGCTGATAAAAGTTCTCTGAGTTGTGTCAGACTCGCTGCTCGTTTTATTTAGATATATTCTCTTTAAACTTTAACTTTGCTACTGCACCGCCTCACCAAAGAATTCATCGCTTGCACTTTATAATAACTACACCTAATTAGCCTTAATAAACCATGAAGAAAGATTAAATTTGTAATGAACATATAAATAGGTCTAGTTTAATAAGAATGATTCAGGCTTAAGTTTCTGATTTGTAGTAGTTAAAGGAAATATACTAGCAGTTGGTGTATTAATAATGTATAAACAATTTGTTCGTAATGATATTGAGTCTTTCTTCATGTTTTATGAGCTGTAGTTATTATAAAGTGTTACTGATTAATTTTTAAACGAGGACACTCAAATTGATGTAAATGCACTAATGGTCATAAAACCTTTATAGTACCAGGTCTGTTGACCAAATGAACCCTAACAAGCTTCAAGTATCAAAACAAAGTAATGCATTTGTAATTAAACAGAGTTAAACTTGTCCAGCGTGTGCATAAATATCTCCATACATGGTCAAAGGGTGAGGATGTGTTGCCGTGGCAGCAGAGTAGTGCATGTTTACATATCAGGGAGTGCACAAAGGACTATCAGCTGTCGTACATTCAAGGTGAGACGTTATGTAGGTAATGTCCTGCAGGGTGGAGGGTCATTTGCAGGTGTGTGAGGGCAGCGAGGTTAGAGTTGAAAGGTCACCGTGGGTGGTGTTGGGGGGGACGGGATGTTCCTAGAGGATGATGCATTTCCCCTTCTCCACCCAGGGGTTGTTCTTCATGAGCTCCTGGTTGAGGAAAGGATCGTCGGGGACGCCCTCCTCAATCCACTTCACCAGGCTATTTTTGGACATAACACAGAGAAGAATGTAAGAGTTATGAAATTCCAGCCAACACTTCAAAATCCCTCTTTTCGTTTCCATACTAGGGAAGGAGTGAGAGGAAGATGGAATACACAAAGGTTTAAAGGTTTACCTCGAAATAGAAAGATGCTATCAACTTAGAAATGTTAGATCAGAAAATGGATCTATGTGGACTGAAAGATTGTACAACATGAGCCAGTCTAGATATCTGAGAGCAAAGCTGTATGACAGATTGGATGGCCTGAAGCGGACCAGTGATTCAGGTAAATAACCATCTCAGATCTAAGCTTCAGGACATGCTCGCTGCAGTTTGAATTAAACCTGAATAGAAATTGTGGCCTGAACTGTTGCAATTAGCACATTGTAAGACTGTTGTTATTTTGACAATAAAATGTACTTTACACTGAACAAACACACCAAGTTTTTTCCTCAGTCTAAAGCCCTATTTGGACGGGATTAGTGTTCCAGGGGGATGTAGAGTAATGTCGGTTTATCACAAGACCTCTGTAATATAAATGACCCATTCACACAGGACAAGAAATGTCCATAATATTCATTTGACATGGGAGGAGTTTTACGCTCTGCCGTCACGTATTCGTCGCCGGATTTTGGTGGGGCAGGGCATAAAGCATCAGCTGAAGATAGAGAAGTCATGATTTGCCTATGTGAAATATTAGCAAACTATGCAAATTATTGCCCATAATCAGGACTAATAGAGCATACATGACCTAAAACAAGCAGAAGTTTCATGCCTCTTGGTCTTTTTCATTGGTCGATGTGTGCGTTTGTTTGAGAGCACCGGTAGATAATTTTGCTTGTCGGCAAAACAAAGCGCTTCAAGCTCCTCCATGTTTGAAAATTGTGGTAAATTATTTCTTTAAACGGATGTGACGAAATATTACATACATCTTTACCGAGGGTCGCATTCGCACGGGATTAATATTACCTAAGGTCATTCCTCCAGGCCGTTTTACAGAAGGTGAAACTCGCTGTAAATTTCACAGACATACTCCGTTATGTTTACGGACATGGAGCGTTCAGACACGACTAAATTCCCATGTCACCCCATAAAACTAATCCCGTCCGAATAGGGCATAAGTCTAAATCTTGATTTTAAAACCTAAATTAAAAAAAGACACAAAACTCACAATTACATTTTTTTTCCTTCTGAACCCTGATGTGTACAATACTACTGACATACTGTATTCTACGCCACTATAAAACAATATAAATAATCTCAAATCTGGTTTCTAATGGACGTATACTGACATAAACGGATCTATCAGATTACAACTATCAGCTTATTAATAATTTTATAGGAAAAAGCTCCCACTGAGACTCAAGTAGCTCCCACGTTAACATAAGTGGTTGTGTGACTGATCATAATTATACTGTGAGCTGTGAACGCCATGTTGGAAATCAATATGGGTTCATTTGACTACAGTTAGATCAATAATTGAATCAGTGACATTTCATCACTGTCAATGCATTTTCTTGATGCAAAAAATTTGGTAATTATATTATTTTTCCGAGTTTTCTTTGTTTTAAACAACAGGATTGCACAGGAAATAGAAAAACCTGGTGCAGTTCAAATGCACAGATGGACCTAAATTTAAGTAAAGTAGAAAACTAAAAGATCAACGTCTGTAGTCACCAACAGATCGTTTTAGTCAATAAACAACAAAGCTCATTTAGTTTCAGTAATAATTAGCCCGAGCACTAAAGCGTAGGGCCTATTGTTATTGTTCTGGTTTTTCTTATTATTCTTATTATTTTCCTCTCCCATTTTTTCAAGGTTCAGGTACTTTCCACGGACGAAAACTCACAAAATTTTGCACAAAATTCAAGAACGCGAAAAAATGAATTTACAAATAATCTGTATTAAAAAAATCATAAAAAATGGCTCGACAGTGCCCCCTGGAAAATCAAAATACATTGCACCTATGGCTATACCCGTGTTGCCATGGCAACAGGCCAAACATCTGTCGTCGCCAATGGGACGCCCGGCAAAAACTTTGTCGTAGCCAAACCAAATTTGGTACACAGATGCATCATGGGAATAGGAACAAAAAAGTATATTACACCGTTGCAGGCGACCAACAGGAAGTCGGCCATATTGGCCTGAGCACGTGACCGGGCGCCAAAGGCAAATTTTCCTGTCCTCGTATTTTAACGAACTCCCCCTAGAGTTTTTGACCCAGACTCACCAGAATCGTGCTGTATCATCTAGACAAGTGGGACATTAAAAGTTATTAAAATCGTTCTAGAAGACTGAACGGTGTTTCCGTGAAAACGCCACAAATTTCAGGTTTGTTTTTGCAGCTCGCCATCAAATTTCGACAAGTGATAATCCGTGCATACTTTGGCCGATTTCACTCAAACTTTAATCGAAAATAAACTTTAATCGAAAATAACAAAACAGTGCAGGAAAGGCTTATGAGTGACCCTCCTCTTAAAATAATTGAAATTGCGAGGGCCGATCATCGCCGCTTGCGATTTACCTAGTAGGTAGCTTATAACATTTGGCCTACTGTTAGCATAGTTCTTTAGATTCCAGTCGCCACTTACTTTTACTACTTTTACTAGCTTTATGACTCGTTTTGTTGTTCCTGTGTAGGTCAGTAGAACTCACTCAGTGACTGTTTTGGATGATTTCTCCCTCTTGAAGGCCAGTTGGTACTTGAGGCTCTCCACCTCCTTCTTCATCTGGGGCAAGTCCATCTCATCCATGTCTGCAGCTGTAGTAGGCTTCTTCCACCTGGACACAAGGGTAAAGCAACACATTATTGAAGTGCAAAGACCAAAATCATGAATCTCATTTGCAGCTCCTGGAATGGGAAATACTATCACAATGTCTTGAGGGTTCATGTCTCTGAGTCCCATACTAAATTTTTCTCGCCGTGTGCTTCTCTTCGGCTCTCAGGCTACTTCACTTTATAATACAATAATAGGGAAATATGTTCGGTTGAACTCTTTTTCCAGTGCCACTGGGGCAGACTGTCAGGCGCAGTGTGCAACCGCAATGCAGCGATCTAGATCTAAGTTGCTGAGCATTGGGCTGCATATTTAATTTTGAGGAAAATCAGCCCCAAACATACAAACTCAACCAACAGAAGCTACATGGCATGGGTATCAAACCCAGGACCTTCTGGCTGTGAGGTTTAAGTGCTAACTCTGTTGTTGATCTTAATGCAACAAAAATCCCTTCATTCATACTTTCCCTTAATTCAGATCTCAAGAGTTATTATGTCATTATAGGCCATTATAGCCACTGACATGTGTGTCCTGAGTGCTCGATTCATCACAGTCGCTCATATGAAGGTAAGTGCTTTGATTTAAGTGCCTGACATAAAAGCTCTGACCAAGGACATAACCCCCCTCAAAATCAGGTGAGATGTATTTTTCATTTATCCAGGAGAATTATCAAAGGTTATGTAAAATGCACTCCACATTCTAGCGCTTCTACAAAACTTGACCATTTCAGATTATGCATAAATAATTATATTTTAAAGAACAAGTAAATGAGTGCACTGAAGCGTGATTAGTATTCCCCTCGAGCATGCAGCAGAGACAAATGTGTGGGTAATATGCACTTTAACTGACCGTATCCATTTTCATCCACACTGCAGGTACTGAGGAAATACAATTAGCCACAGACTTAACCCACTATACAAAGACAGACGGGTCCATTTCTGAGATGGCAGAAGATACTGGTCTGCGTTTCCATCAAGGCTGTGATGGATAATAAGAAGTATAATATCACACTGTATCATATGACAGATGATGTGATTATATGAACTTCATAACAAAGTATATTCAGTACTCGAGTTGAGGGGGGATGGGGGGGGGGGGGGGGGGTAGCATCCCCCCTGTGGGAAAAAATAGTCAAAATCATCCCTCTTCTAAAACGGGCATCCCTTCTTCCATCCCTTATGGCATTTTATCAATCAGGCATGAAAATCCCTAAACTTTTGGAGAATTTCGCCGTTTTTAAGTCAAAATGGCCAGTGCGCTCCAGCTTCCAATCATGTTGCAGCATAATTACGCACCGATCACGCTCCCGCCAATCATGACGATTGCCGCTGTTGTGTTAGCGCCTGTTCGCCGATCAGCTGTGAGCGAGCCGCCTGATATTTACGCGGCATTTCCAAGAGAAGAAGAATCCTTAACTTGCTACGTTAATGCTACGTAAGAAGGAACTCTCGCCTCGGGACACGGGATACGTTCGGGATTATGTCCTTTTCTCCGGAGCTCCGGATTATTAAAGACAACACGGCAAACTGTTAGAATGGATCTGACCGCATTCTTATGGGTGAGTCATATTATCAGATTATTTCTGCATCTATTTCGGCACTAAACCAGGACTAAACCAAGACTAAACCAGATCTAAACCAGGTCTAAACCAGGACTAAGCCAAGACTAAACCAGGTCTAAACCAGGACTAAACCAAGACTAAACCAGGTCTAAACCAGGACTTAACCAGGTCCAAACCAGGACTAAGCCAAGACTAAACCAGATCTAAACCGGGTCTAAACCAGGACTAAACCAGGACTAAACCAGGACAAAACCAAAACTAAACCAGGTCCAAACCAAGACTAAGCCAGGACTAAAACAGGTCTAAACCAGGTCTAAACCAGGACTAAGCCAGGACAAAACCGGGACTAAACCAGGACTAAACCAAGACTAAACCAGGACTAAAACAGGTCTAAACCGGGACTAAACCAGGACTAAACCAGGACTAAGGTGTGTGTGTGTGTGTGTGTGTGTGTGTACATGTGTGATAACATATATCCTGTGTATTATTAAATTATTGAATGATTATATGGACTTTTTGTTATAAAAGCATTTCCATTTTAACAAAGTACCTTCTAATTCTGCCCTGCCCTGAAACACCACAGTGATGTCAGTGATGGGGGAGGGCTTAGCTTAATGCTAAGCTTAATGTTTCATTTTTCGCCCCCCCCCCCCGGTTTTCTTTTTTCAACTCGACTACTGAGTATATTGTATGAGTCACTAAAAACTTTTCAACAATTCACAAGTTTACAATGTACATGACAGGAAAATGAATTCTCACAGTATTTGCGAGTTCACAAACTCACAGGAATCCTTCTGGTCAGGCTTTTCTGCCGTTAGTAATTGAGTGATTTACCAGTGGTTTGGAGACTGGGCCAATCTCAGCAAGAATCATTCCAGATTGATATATTTTAACCCTCCTACACCTCTAGGTACATTTTTACATCGCAACTTTTTAAACTTTGCCAGTATATTTAAACCTTTTGATTTATTTTTCATTCTTTGGTGTTGTAAACCCTTCCAAAAATTGTTGTTTTAGTGTCTTTAATGTCTCTTTACTGCGTGTCTGTGTGACATTTGTACATATTAGTCCACACTGAAGGCCACAGACGTAGATATTGGAGGTTAAAATGATATAGGTGTGTTCTAGAGGAGTCCCAGAGTGCGCTTAATGTGTTTGTTTGGGAGTTTGTGGGACTTTGTGTGTGCCTTTGTGTGTGTACACTTTCTGGGGTAACTATAGCTGTGTTTGCTTACAGGCCTACAGGAGGTGTAAAGGTGTGAGTTGGGTTTGAATTGTAAAAATCACTAATTTTACCTTTTCTTAAAGGTACAGTGTGTAGGATTCGTGGCGCATAGGTGGTGTAGGTACCATGCACTTGTTGGCTACGGCAGACCTCGGGGGTCACCTGGGCGCGCCGTAACGCGGACAGCTCGCGTACCAGCGCTCACCCGGCGCTGTGTGAGCTCTCGCCGACAACTACGGTATAAATAAAACACGGTCCCGTTCACTGTTTTTTTTTTCTTTTCGCATGAGAGCACACATTCCTGATTGTGTACCATGACACTCTACACATCAAATGAAACCTTACAGTCTCCTCTTTTTGACTATGCAATTCATTTCCCGGCACAACAATCACTCCCCGAGCACATGGGGCTTTTATACGGAAAAGCACAAAACGAGCTTTGTTACTTAGCTTACCTTTGAAGGCTCTGGACAGGTCAAACTCTGTATTTCACCATAAACTTGGTCTCAATTTGTCCGTAAGGATCCAGCGAATAAAATCCAGTAAAACAATTTAGTCCAAAACACGTGTTAGATCCATTACGACGTCTGATCCGGCAGCATGCTTGTCGTTGTTTACCCAAAACCACGAGCCTTGCCGAAGGCAAAGGCGGAGCCCAAATGTCCTTCTGCGGCTCTCGTATTCAAAATGGCTGCCTCTGCATGGGGAAGATCCCCCTTTTATGCAGGTATATCTAAGTCCAACAAAATACTTTGATTTCATGATGGAAGTGAAAAGGCTTGGAAAACAATGTATTTTTGAATGGGTATCTTCAATTTCTGTAATTAACGGGTAAAAATCTTACACACTGTCCCTTTAAAGCTCACAAGAGTCAGTTTTGTGTAATAAAGGTTCACACACCTATCCTTCAATATAACTGGTGCACGTACTGAAGGATACTTAGCTGGAGGTATGGAGCAATGGAAATCCCCTACCACCTTTTGTCCACCGTTCACGACAGTTGAAGACACAATAGCTGCCCTTTGTTAAACTGTGTATCTTTGCGTAAATGTAAATCTGAGTTAGAACGTTGGTTTCCTCATTAAGCCCCAGTGTGTTCATACGCTGCTGGTTTACATGAGGGCGGGTCCAGTCTTTTGTGTGGACAGGAGGAGGACCAGGTGCATTATTACATGACAATACTGCACTGTACTGCGAGTGTGTTTGATATAAGACAGAGATCAGGTTTCACACGAGTCCACAGGCACGTCCCCTCTCCGTCTCTCTCTCTCATCTGGTTGTGTCCTGTCCTGAATTTTGTACTTGAAAATGGCATTGAAATGTTAAGAAATAAAGCTTTTGTTAAGTTTGTTGTTTGGCTCTCCAATCTTTTGAAAAGTTATTGAGTTGGAAGAAGGCCCACAACGACAAGCCTACGTGTAATATGTGTATTTATTTTCTGATCAGATTCTGTAAAACTGCCGTATAGATGACGTGTCCAGGTCTGGACTGGGACAAAAAAATGGCCCTGGCATTTTTGGCTTAGACCGGGCCCTCATAATCAGTAGTCCTGGTTTAGTCCTGATTTAGTCCTGGTTCAGTCCTGATTTAGACCTGGTTTAGTCCTGGTTCAGACCTGATTTAGTCCTGATTTAGACCTGGTTCAGACCTGATTTAGATGTAATTAGTCCTGGTTCAGTCCTGGTTCAGTCCTGGTTCAGTCCTGGTTTAGTCCTGGTTCAGACCTGATTTAGTCCTGATTTAGACCTGATTAGTCCTGGTTTAGTCCTGGTTCAGTCCTGATTTAGTCCTGGTTTAGTCCTGATTTAGTCCTGGTTCAGTCCTGATTTAGACCTGGTTTAGTCCTGGTTCAGACCTGATTTAGTCCTGATTTAGACCTGGTTCAGACCTGATTTAGATGTAATTAGTCCTGGTTCAGTCCTGGTTCAGTCCTGGTTTAGTCCTGGTTCAGACCTGATTTAGTCCTGATTTAGACCTGATTAGTCCTGGTTTAGTCCTGGTTCAGTCCTGATTTAGTCCTGGTTTAGTCCTGGTTCAGACCTGATTTAGATGTAATTAGTCCTGATTTAGTCCTGGTTCAGTCCTGATTTAGACCTGGTTTAGTCCTGGTTCAGTCCTGATTTAGTCCTGGTTTAGTCCTGGTTCAGACCTGATTTAGTCCTGATTTAGACCTGATTAGTCCTGGTTTAGTCCTGGTTCAATCCTGATTTAGTCCTGGTTTAGTCCTGGTTTAGTCCTGGTTCAATCCTGATTTAGTCCTGGTTTAGTCCTGATTTAGACCTGGTTCAGACCTGATTTAGATGTAATTAGTCCTGGTTCAGTCCTGGTTTAGTCCTGGTTCAGTCCTGGTTTAGTCCTGGTTCAGACCTGATTTAGTCCTGATTTAGACCTGATTAGTCCTGGTTTAGTCCTGGTTCAATCCTGATTTAGTCCTGGTTTAGTCCTGGTTCAATCCTGATTTAGTCCTGGTTTAGTCCTGGTTCAGACCTGATTTAGATGTAATTAGTCCTGGTTTAGTCCTGGTTCAGTCCTGGTTTAGTCCTGGTTTAGTCCTGATTAGTCCTGGTTTAGTCCTGGTTCAATCCTGATTTAGTCCTGGTTTAGTCCTGGTTCAATCCTGATTTAGTCCTGGTTTAGTCCTGGTTCAATCCTGATGTAGTCCTGGTTTAGTCCTGGTTCAGTCCTAAATTGTGGGCCGGTCTCTATAAGTTAAAAAAAAAAAAAAAAGAAGAAGAAGAAGGGCATCAGCCCCTAGGACTGT
Source organism: Paratrypauchen microcephalus (assembly GCA_036785185.1). NCBI lineage: Eukaryota > Metazoa > Chordata > Actinopteri > Gobiiformes > Gobiidae > Paratrypauchen > Paratrypauchen microcephalus. Next base: position 2,224,764 of record JAVJIX010000154.1, on the reverse strand, counting down.
CGGCCCACCGGGAAAATGCCCGGTATGCCCGATTACCAGTCCAGGCCTGGACGTGTCAATGGTGTTTTTAGTAGTATTTTGTCATTTTTAATTAGGTGTGTGTGTCTGGCTTTGCAGGGGATTAATGAATTAACTATTTATAATGTGATTTAATCATTCGTTCTACGTTCAGAAGCCCTTATGATAAGAAATATATGTCACCCGGATTGGTGTTGCACCCACCCTGGAGCCAGGCCTGGGGTGGGTGCTCGATGGCAAGCGTCTGGTGGGTGGTGGAGGGCCCGTCAAATACTTTTCTGCATAATGATGTTATTGCTTTGTCTGGAATGTTCCACAGTATGGTATTAAACCTTTCTATCTTCATGGAGACCAATCCACACCAAGTTACAGGTCGAATCTGTGGAGAGGCGACCCCCGTAAGACCCCCGGTAAGCATGCCTGTTATTCTAGGTATTTTGGAGCTATAAAACCACCTGTAATTGAATAAATGTAAGGCAGAGCTGTTTAATGTCATACTGTGGAACATTCAAGCAAAGCAGTGACATATTCATAGAAACAAGCAGGTGACTCACCCCCAAACTAAATTATATTACGTAATTGTTTTCTTGCAAAAGGTCAGTGAGTGAGATTTTTAGTAAATTTGATCCAATTGAAGTTAAACTGATCAATCCAAGGACGCTCCAGTATATTTAGAGGCAAAATACTAAGACTAAATCTACATGTCCTACTGAGTCATAATAAAACCTGGTTCCTTCTAATTTAGTACTCAGCAGTGTTGTATAAAGTAGTGGAAAATCAAACTCAAGTAAAAGTATAGGTTCCCCTCCCAAAAATGACTTTGGTAAAAGTCGAAGTCACTGACTGAAATGTTATTTGAGTAAAAGTCTTAAAGTATCTGGAACTTCTTGTACTTAAGTATGACAAGTAATGTCAAAATAAATGTACTCAAGTAATGTCATTAAAAGTACAAGTAAAAGTATCAAGCAAAGGCAGTCTGAATTTAATGTTTTTTAATGTTCACCCCCCCCCCAAACCTTTGATTTTTTTTAAAATAACAGTGCTGAAAATAAGGCATACATAACACCATTGAAGGAGTGCTTTTGGAGGAAGAGGGTTTTTTGCAGTTGGGCCCTTAATTCTACTGTAAAACACCATGTTGGGCTCACCCATGGTAGTTTTGTGTCATATGGAGCACTGTCGAAGATATTGGGTTTGGTGATATCCATGAAACGCCGTCCTATGAGCAAGTAAATGCAGGCACAAAATACGTTATACGAATCCTTCATATCAGCGTAAGAGAACATTGTGTTTAAGTACGGCCAGGGATGCTCATCGTCAGCTCCCCCTTCATTTGTAGCCGACATGGATGCTGTCTCCTCTTCCATCAGGGATGTTGATTTATTAAACTAGCTGCATGAAACTAACACGTGTAGGTTGATTGTCATGCGCAAGTAGTGAACAAGCCCAGGCACGTCCTGACTTCCTTCAGTCAGTAGAGGTTTTTTTTGTAACGAGTAACTAAACGGCACATTGAAAATGTATTGGAGTAAAAGTATGCAGTTAAATTAGAAAATGTAGTGAAGTAAAAGTAAAAGTTATAATTTTTTTTTAAACTCAAGTAAAGTACAAAATCTCCCAAAATGTACTTAAGTACAGTAGTGAAGTATTATTACTTTGTTACTATACAACACTGGTACTCAGTTACTAAATTAATTGATGATTATCTCATAAAAATTGATTAGTTGTGATCGATTAAAATGTTTAAGCCCTGCCTCTTTTCTACTTCTCATTTGTTCTGTCTTTCAGGTGTGACAGAAAACAAAGCCCCGAGGCTGATCGTCTCCTCAAAAGCCCTAAAACGGACTTCAGTTATCACTCGGTTTTGCCATGATGATCATCTAAATCACAAGATAAGACCTACGTTCATATTTAAACTGTATTCTTCTTGAGGTTGTGACGATGTCTTGGCCATGTGACAACAGAAAATCGGTAGTGCAGTGCTTTCCAAGTCAGTCATGATGGATGAGAAACACAAATAGAATACTGTACATTCATTTGACTATAAAACATTTAGTGGTGAAATAAAAAAAAAATAAAAAAAAAGATTGCATAAAGCATCTTGGCACAGAGAAAATGAAGTTTAGCATAGCCTTGGCCAAAAGACCAGACTGGAAACACTGATGCTGACAGGGGAATATTAAAGGAGAATTAACCTTTTTTACAATCTGAGCTTTATTTCAGTAATAAAACAAGTTGTAGCACTTTGGTGTCATATGGAGCACTTCCAGAGATGTTTTAGATTAGCGATAGCCGTAGCCGTAGCGAGTCCGATCGGTCTCCAAATAACACAAACTTTAGCACTTTTCAAATCATAGAAGCTCAATGTTTTAGTCTACACTTTCGTTTGACTCAAAAGTGGCCTGTAATCCGAGATTTATCCATAATTTACAGCTTTGCGTTTCATGTTTGGGTCCCGGGAGCTGAGAGCGAAATAAGCTGTGACTCCGCACCAGGCCCGGCGCCAGACATAAAATAATAGGGGGGCGATGAATTTATCAGAGGGGGCGGGGTCGCGTCGCACACACACGTACACACACATCCCACAACAAAGTTCGCTCCTCGCTCGCGTGTGTAATGGGTCAGGCGCGCTCGTGTATTTAGACTACACCTTTGTAAGAGACTGGCTAAGAGTAAAAAGTGATGAGAGTTTTTTTTTAAATTATTATTATTTGAACGTAGACCCTCGTGATCTCCTGCATACCACAAAACCAAGCCAACAAGTGATCTGAGCAACGCCAAGAGACAGTACATTAACGCCACATAGCACTCCACCACACATATATTTATAACAACACATAACTTTTCTCTCACTATAAAGTCCACACCTTAACATAAAATACTGTGTAGGAACTAGAAGCTAGCCTACCTCAGAAAAGTTGAAGCCTTCGGTTGGATGCTCCGCTGAAGAAGTCTGTAAGGCTGTGTCGGGTGGTGCTGGTGAACAAGGTCTCGGATCCTCTGGAGGAATCTTACTAGGTTTAATCCACATTCGTATATCCATCATTTAATCCACTTCCACTACAATGAAGCCTAGCAACCATATCCCGCGCAAGTTGTGCGGTGCGCGGCGCAACCCTCAGCCTATCAAATCGCATTGAACAATTGCCGTATCCGTTTGTTTTAAAAATAATTAATTTGATCTATGTTTTAACTCATTTATATTGCTGAATAGCGTGGGCTAGTATTTTTGCAGTATTTATTTTAATTTCCTGAGGGGGCGGGACTGATGACGTGAGGGGGCGTCGCCCCCAAACGCCCCCTCGTGGCGCCGGCTGTGCTCCGCACATGTGCACTGGCCTCCTCATCTACTCGAAACTATGGATAAATCTCGGATTACAGGCCACTTTTGCTTCAAACGAAAGCGTAGACTAAGACATCGAGCTTCTATGATTTGAAAAGTGCTTAAGTTTGTGTTATTTGGAGACCGCAAACATGTGCCCCGAGAACTCACATTATGGAGATCGCTGAACTAAAACATCTCTGGAAGTGATCCATATGACACCAAAGTGCTATGGGTGAGTAAAACAACTTGTTTTATTACCGAAATAAGGCTCAGATTGTAAAAAACGTTAATTCTCCTTTAAAACAGATTGGTCAGGCATAATGATCAATTTGCCTGGAAGAATCCATGACTCATCGCTGTACCAGCGGCGAGTCTGGTAACGCTTGGTCCAGAATGCGCTGCCGTTGCGCTTAGACAGACAGCTAAGTGAACCAATCAGAGAACAGTTAACGGACAGCGACGTGAACCAAGCCGGTAGGAAGCAATGCAAAAACATCTTTTTTGAAAAGAAAGGCCTCTAGAGCTGTCAGCTGCTGTGGTTTTAAGGAATCGATGTGTTTTAGGTCATTTAAGACCAATTTTACAGCTGAATGGAAGGGACGTTGCGGGCAAAGGCGGGTGCACTGACGTCACCATCTTTGAACGAATCAGAATCGCGGAGTCCGTTGTTAACCGGAGGAGCGAGGGTGTCCAAATGGTGTCGCGCTGTATAGCAAATACAGAGAGATAACATTTGGCTGGCCAGGTAAATGATCAATAGAAACCAGTGTATTCTGACTATCCAAGGTGCTGTACCTGATTTAAAACATGAAAAACACAACTAGTGCATGTTAAACAGTTTGCAGTGGTACAAAGTTATTCTCACTTACCTTATGCATTCTGATTATCCTAATTATCCCCCATGAGTTTATAAGTGCTTTTCACAACTTTCAGAGACAGACGGAGCTTATGCGCACTTTCTGATTATTGGACATTAAAACGCTTTATAAATAGATGAAGACAGGATGCGGCAGACTTATTTTAATCCGTAAGAGCTACTTTTACAATATATATGTATGGGGCAAGAATACTTTTGCTCAAATACATGGAAGGAAATCGGGTAATTGAAAAGACAACACTATCCCATTGTCTTCAAGGTCGATGTCTGCGGTCTCAGGTCTCATACTGATTTGAAAGGTCTTGTATTACACTAAATGGGTTCTTGAGAGCTTTTTGCCATGTTATAATGTTTGAATAAGTTCCATTTGAGGGAAGAACTCAGCCTAAATATGCAGCGTTTGTGTCTTAAACGTGTGTGAATGAAACAAAATAGAACTCCAGGTCTGTTTGAGACGAGGAAATATGAGGAAGAATTATAACATATGAGGTAACATTATAATGTAGATTTGAAAATATCTTAAAAATAACCTTTTAAATAAACTCCACTTTCAAATCTTTGGGCTGCTTCAATTTATTCTACAACAATCAAAAAGCATCTAAAGCATTATTTTAGTTTTTATCCAGCCAAACAAAACTGCAGATTAACAAAACACATTTTGCCTGCCTCAATTAAACATTTAAGGTCTAAAGAATGTTGTTGTAATGTATAATCTAGACCAGGGGGGGCAATTATTTTTCCCCAGGGGCCAAAAATATTGTGGAGAGCCAAAAGTTTGAAGTCTACTCTGGTTATTAATTTTATTTCTACGTTGAAATCAGTAAATGTCATTGTTTACAGAAGCTGGTGAGTTCTGTGTTATTATTAAGGTTTTACAAAAACTGAATTTATTCAGTAAAATTATTCAAAACCATGGTAAACGTGAAACATTTGTAACCCTTTTTCAGTCACATTAACCCCACAATGTTTTCTGAGTTTAGTTTAGTTTCAAAGTTAGCATGTTTTACTGTTTTTTTCTTGATCAGTGAGAGAAATCTCGCCTCTGTTCAGCTTTAAAGGAGAATTAATTTACAATTTGAGCCTTATTTCGGTAATAAAACAAGTTGTTTTACTCACCCATAGCACTTTGGTGTCATATGGAGCACTTCCAGAGATGTTTTAGAGTAGCGATAGCCGTAGCGCTAATATATGCCAAATAACACAAACTTTAGCATTTTTCAAATCATAGAAGCTCGATGTCTTAGTCTACACTTTCGTTTGAGTCAAAAGTGGCCTGTAATCCGAGATTTATCCATAGTTTCGAGTAGATGAGGAGGACAGTGCGCATGTGCGGAGTCACAGCTTATTTCACTCTCAGCTCCCGGGACCCAAACATGAAACGCAAAGCTGTAAATTATGGATAAATCTCGGATTACAGGCCACTTTTGACTCAAATGAAAGCGTAGACTAAGACATTGAGCTTCTATGATATGAAGTGCTAAAGTTTGTGTTATTTGGAGACCGCTCGGGGCCTATATTAGCGCTATGGCTATCGCTAATCTAAAACATCTCTGGAAGTGCTCCATATGACACCAAAGTGCTATGGGTGAGTAAAACAACTTGTTTTATTACCGAAATAAGGCTCAGATTGTAAAAAATGTTAATTCTCCTTTAACAAGTGCATCAAAGTCAGGTTCATGTTTGAGGTGGAAATGTAAAGTCCGACAGATGATCATCAGTACAAATGCATTATGTACAATTTTGAAAGTAGGTTTTATTTTCTTAATTCCAAGCAAACTTTCGTGGGCCGGTCAGAGTCGGCTCGTGGGGCGTATTGAAATGCCCGGGTCTGATCTAGAATACTTTGCCAAATTCACTTTAATATCCTTTTGTATACTTGTAATGATCAGAAGTCTGCCTTTCCTTTGTCTTCTTCTGTCACGCTGTCAAGCCCATGCACACATGTCTGTTTGTCTTCCCCGTCGCACACAACAGTTCATTAAAAGCTGAGCAAACCCAACTCTACAGTGTGTCCTCTTCTGTCTCCGCTAAATTAAATCCACCAAGAAGACGGATTTAAAGTGCATTTGACAGGTTTTCAGGTTTTGTCTTGTTTTATTACATGGTTTGCTGGGATAGTCGCTGGGGTAACTATTTATCATCATTTATTATCACAGATTATGGGGGAAAAAAGTTAACAATAAAAGTACAGAAATACAGGAAGTGGTGAGTTTGAAAACAGAATGGCTAAATAAAGACTATTCCATCCAAAACGCTGGGACAATTTATGGCAAGGAACACATCCTTTCTGGCAGTTTAAACCTTCAATATGCAGTAAGTAAAGATGTTGTGATTTATTTGAATGGGTCTAATCATTACTATTGTGTGATTTTGTTTAGTTTTAGTCTTTGTTAACAACCAAGAAGTAAAATGATAAGTTCAGTGAAATTATGAGTCACACTTTAACTATAACTAATGCAGGAAACATTCATTTATTTATAAAAAACACACACGTACCTGTCTTAACACGATAAAAGGACCGTGTTGTTATTGCTATAGACTCCATCGCTAAACTTATGTTGTAATAAATGTCACAATGGGACAAATTGTTTACATCCAGTTTCAGTTATAAGTTGGACTTCTTAAAGACCTCCCCACAGACCAAAGCAGAAACATGTTGCTAATATTTTTTCCACTGGCATTTTACCAACTGCCATTAGGAGATGTCCATCTGGCTCACAGGATGTGGGAAGGGAAGATTTTATACTTCAAAACTTTCATATTCAGGCAGTCTGTTTAAAACGTATGATAACTGTAAAACTGTAACCATTTCAAAGCAGTTTTGTTTTATTTGTGTGTTCAGATTCCTGTTATAGGCAACATTTCAAGGAGTTTTCACCATTTTTTTTAACAGTTGTAATTTTTCACCATTCTAAAATATTGGCTTTAAAGGGACAGTGTGTAAGATTTTTACCCGTTAATTACCGTGTTATTCCAACACCCATTCAAAAATACATTGTTTTCCAAGCCTTTTCACTTCCATCATGAAATCAAAGTATTCTTTTGGACTTAGATATAGTCACATAAAAGGGGGATCTTCCCCATGCAGAGGCAGCCATTTTGAATACGAGAGCCGCAGAAGGACATTTGGGCTCCGCCTTCGCCTTCGGCAAGGCTCGTGGTTTTGGCTAAACAACACAAGCATGTCCCGGACGTCGTAATGGATCTAACTCGTGTTTTGGACTAAATTGTTTTACTGGATTTTATTCGCTGGATCCTTACGGACAGATTGAGACCAAGCTTATGGTGAAATACAGAGTTTGACCTGTCCAGAGCCTTCAAAGGTAAGCTAAGTAACAAACCTCGTTTTGTGCTTTTCCGTATAAAAGCCCCATGTGCTCGGGGAGTGATTGTTGTGCCGGGAAATGAATTGCATAGTCAAAAAGAGGAGACTGTAAGGGTTCATTTGATGTGTAGATTGTCATGGTACATGATCGGGAATGTGTGTTTTCATGCGAAAAGAAAAAAAAAACAGTGAACGGGACCGCGTTTTATTTATACAGTAGCGCCGGGTGCGTTGCACGGGTTCATGCGCGGGTACGCGAGCTGTCCGCGTTACGGCGCGCCCGGGTGACCCTCGAGGTCTGCCGTAGCTAAAACAGGAAGTGCAATAGCACCATCCACCTATGCGCCACCAATCCTACACACTGGACCTTTAAGGGGAGGGGTATATGTAGGTCACATGCTGATTCAGGTCAAAAGCTGCATCAGATTAACCTTTAACCCCTACAGTCATACACACATGATATTAGTGTAGCATGAAGTCTATGACAGGGGCAGGTGGCGCTACACTGATGCACTAATGATGGAAACGGACGCAAGGAGAGAGGAAATAGTAATGTATACAGCTCTGGAAAAAAAATAAGACTCCACTGCATTTTTTCCTGAAATCAGCATCTCTACATGTATCACAGCCATTCCATTCCAGCGTCTGGTGAATTCCAACACAAACACAAAGCTGAGCTACTTCACTTCTTGCACCAGGAGTGGAATAAAGTCACCCAAGAACAATGTGAAAGACTTGTGGAGAGCATGACAAGACGCATGATTAAAAATAAGGGTTATTGCACCAAATATTGATTTGTGAACTCTTCTTAAGTGTAAACATTAGTATTATGTTGTTTTAAAATGAATTTGATCTTGTTTCTTTGCATTGTTTGAGCTCTGAAAACATGGATCTTTTTTGTTATTTTGACCATTTGTCATTTTCTGCAAATAAATCCTCTAAACGATCATATTTTTATTTGGAATTTGGGGGAAATGTCGTCAGTAGTTTATAGACTCAAACAAAAATGTTCCTTTTGCCCAAACACATATCTATAAGTAGTAAAATCAGAAAAACTGATCATTTTGCAGCGGTCTCTTATTTTTTTCCAGATCTGTGTGGTGTGTGTGCTCCGTGTGTGTGTGTGTGTGTGTGTGTGTGTGTGTGTGTGTGTGTGTGTGTGTGTGTGTGTGTGTGTGTGTGTGTGTGTTGAGTTTGTTGTTTCACACTATGGCATTCAACACTTAAAATACCTTGAAAACACTCTCTAACTTCTGGTCATGGAGTAAGTGTAATGCCATACTGCGAAACATCTCCATGGAGACAAGCAGGTGACAAACCCTCACCCAGAGAAGTTACACAGTGGATCTTTAATTAAACCCATTCATTCATGATATAAACAGGCAGAGTTGGTTTCAGTTCATGAGGCAAAGGCAGTTAGTGACTCTGGGCACAGAGCGTCAGCTGCAGCAGCCAAACTGAAGCAGAGGAGTGAGAAACACACCAGACTGAGGAGGAGATGAATGAATGAAAAGAAATATTTATGAAACATGATTATTCTTGACCATAATTACTCATTTGTGGCAATTAGGCCAACTTATTTTGAGCCTTTTCTAGCTTCACAGCAAACATCTGGAGGAAGTGTGATGAAAACTGTCAAAACAAAGCAAACCAACTGCTATTTTTAGACCAAAAAGCTCCACCACGTATAATCTTCTGCAACACTAATAGTAGAATTCACATTATCTGATTGTCTTTGTGATGTTTGCTGGACTGTGAACAGTAGAAGACTGATCCAGGTGAGGAGCAGACTCCCCTGTCTCTACAGCTACTGCATTGTAAATAGAGACTAAAAATAGCCCGCTCCTCCGACCAGCTGAAAAAAAACAGGGAAGAAGACGGTACTTGGTGCAGCTAATCTGAGGAGGATAGTAAACAGCAGTTTTAACAGATTATTTCTGAGCTTTTACACATTTACAATGTGCCTCTCACAGCACTAAGGTCAAGGGACAAGCACCTGAGAGGAGCGGAGAGGGTTTAAACATGGGGAGCACCATATGGCACAAATGACTGCTAAGGTTGCAGTTAACTTATCAAGATACTTTATTTTGTACTAATTCACTTCTGTATTTAATGTAATATCCAAGAGATTACATTATTCAAATCATAAAACTGGCACTCAGAATTTATTGCCATTAATTACTATTATGGCTTTGTCTCTGCAGTTTTATAACTGTATTTGTACACTCATCAAGGCCATAACTGTCAGTGAATGAGTTACTGACAGCGTATTCCAAGGTAACAAACAACTGTTCAATCAGGCAAAAGAATTAAAACGTAAAGTATTGTATTTCCTTCTTTTTAATTACAGGAAGTGTCTGGGGTGAAGAAAGATGGGAAGATGGTCTGATCCTGAATTAACTGGCTGGATTCACAGTTATAACTGAAATATAAAAATGTACACCTTAGCCTATAGATATGATGTAAAATAACATGCATTCCACTGGTAGACCTATGAGAAAGTTTGATGTAACACTGCATGTAAACGTGTAATTCATGTTTAGATGTAAATTTGTTGCATATTCTGTGATGTAACCAGACTAGATTATCACAAATAATGGCTTCTGGCAGTAAAATTCTCAGTCGTACAATACCTCAGTGATGCTGAAGGCTGTTGCTGTTGCTTCTCCTCGCGTGATTTTGTATTTCCAAAGGCGAAAGATCTCCGGTGGTAGTTTTATCTTCCACACCGGCCGCACAAACCAGGGGCTCAAAAGCTGCAGTCTCCGGAGGAAAGGCGACGTAAGGAGCCGGTGTGACGCGGTCCGGAGCCCGTGTGTGTTCCGATGCGCGGTGCTTGGACAGGTGACCGTGCGCCCTGGAGCTCCGCCGCCCGCTGCTGCTGTCTCTGCGCCTGTGCGTCTGTGCGTCCGCGTCCTGACCGCCGGACACTCTTAAAGCTGCGTGAGGGAGGGTGGGTGAAAGGAAAGACGGAGTGCTTCCCTGAGGACGCGCTGAGTGCAGGAAACGCAGCTCAAGGGGTGGGCTGATCTGAAGAGGGATAGAGATGGGACTGGAGAGACTATCCGAGCGTGTTTGCCCCATGCGCAACACTTGTGGCCAAATATGGGCACTGAAAAATGGGAAGATGACTATCAAAAACGCACACAAGAATGGTGTCTAGTTTAGGTCTGAAATGATTAATCAAAAAATGAAATAATGGCCTGTATTTTGTGTTTGACTACTACTTTTCTATTTAAATCTGATTGTACATATATATTTATTACCATTATCTTATGTATATAATTATGTCCAGTGGCGTTCCTAGAGTGATTTACTCCCTGGGCGAAAGCCACTCTTGCCCCCTTCCTCCGACCAAACCCAAACATCCGCCCCACCACCTAAAAACAAGACCGTTGTCCATACAAACTCAATTCACAACAACTACTTTCAAAAACAAATGTACAGTTTTAATGAGTACTGCAATAAAAAAATATAAACAATAATTACAAAAAAAGTTTTTGAACATAAAAAAGACGAAAAGGCGCAATTATTTCACATTATAGCCCCATGTAGGCCTACAGCTATTTAAGAAAGCAAAAGTGCACTCCAGCACCCCCTGGTGGGCACAATATTGCAGAATCAGTACTCTAAAAGCGCACCGCACCGCCTTTTTTTGTTGTTGTTGCTTCGCGTCACCCCCGCGATGCCGCTAGGGGCAATTGCCCAGGTGGCCCCCGTCAAAGAACGCCCCTGATTATGTCTCATCTGACACAGGTCTACTGCTCTTTGGTTGCTTTTCCATCTATCTTTCTTCTTGTTCTTTTACCCTCTGTTTTATTGGGGCCAAGCAGCGCTGAGCTGCGTAGGCACCTATAGTGTTTCTACTGATTCTTATTATTATTATTATATATTCTTCCGCCTCTGGGAGTCTATGGCAACCCCTAGAACCGTCTGGTGAAAAGTTGTGAAATTTTGCATGCACATTCCTGGTGGTCTCCTCATTACCCACAGCAATTTATAGGCCCCCACCCCCAACCGTCTAGTACAGTGGTACCTCACCTTACGAAAGACCCAACAAACGAAAATTCCAAGTTACGAAACGCCTTCACGTTAAATTTTGGTCTCTAGGTACGAAAGAAAATTCAAGTTACGAAACGCGAAATCTCAAAAATTCAAATAATGCGCGCTCAGCCACACACATTATACGCTTTTCTCAGACTGGATTTAAACTTTTCTCACATTTGTCTCTGTTTAAACACTCAAACTTTCATAGATTTTCAACAAAATTATTAATAGTGAAGTGTGGGGGGGGGGGGGGAGAAAACTGCGCATGACCCGGCGCGGGGCTGCCAGCAGGTCTAGACCAGGACTAAACCAGGACTGGACCAGGACTAAACCTGGACTAAACCAGGACTAAACCAGGACTAAACCAGGACTAAACCAGGACTAAACCAGGACTAGACCAGGTGGATTAAAGTGCTGCGCGCGGGTCTATTTCCTGGTTTCGTTTCGAGTCACGGCTGAGGCGAGCAGCGAGGGGGACCGCACGCAGTCTGAGCGCATGAACGAACGCATGCACCAGGTCTAGAGGAGGCACGGTTTGAGCACGGGTCTCGTTCATGCGCTCAGACTGCGGTCCCCCTCGCTGCTCGCCTCAGTCCTGGTTTAGACCTTGGTCTAGACCTGGTATAGTCCACGTTTAGTCCTGGGTCTACAGTCTCTACGCAGAACACAATGTTACACTATAAAAAAAGTTACACTATAAAAAAAAAACTTGGATCGGGGCCTTGGAACGAATCAGGCTTTTTCCATTGAAATAGCTACTCAACTTACGAAAAATTCACGTTACGAAACCACTTCTGGAACGGATTAATTTCGTAAGGTGAGGTACCACTGTATTGTATATTATATTTGATGAGTGAGCTACTGTACCCAAAGCAATTTCCCTTGTGGATCATTAAAGTTTGTCTAAGTCTAAGTCTAATAATATTTTAATAGCCAATAATCACATTAGCATTTTAGATTCAACATTCAAAGCTTTTATTGTCATATGCACAGTAAAGAAACACATTTACTGCGCAATGAAATTCTTACTTTGCTGCACACTCTGGATGCCAAGAGTATGCAAAAAAATAATAAAATAAAATAGATAAATAAGATAAAGAGAAGCATGTAAAAATATATATATAATCAAATGGAAACAATCTTTACTGAAAAAGTGTAGAAGAAAGAGTAGAAAGTGTAGAAGAAAAGCATTTCAGACAAGAAATGATTAACTAAAAATAGACAAATTGAATGAACTTTTAGTGATTTTCATTTAGAAGTCTACAGTCAGCATATTTTTACCTAGTTCAAATGTTATTGTAAATTTCAATGTGGACCTTTTATTTATTATTATTTATTATTTGACTTTAGTGGCCTAATATGAACAAATAGATTACCTGCAGCCCTAGTTTAAATTATAGACCTATTCAAGAAATGTTAATACGTTTACAAAAGGCATTCATTCATTTCATTTCATTTCATTTCATTTATTTATTCATTTCGAGCAGGCAAACACAAGGAAATCAATACATGTAACCAATATACACTCAAAAGTATGCTCGAAAAGGAGTGGGAAGAAGAAAACGTATTGAATCCCACCCCTGTCTTCCAAAATATAACTTAAATTACTGATTTATCTTCCTTGTTTCCTTGTTCCTTGCATTGCCTACAAGAAATTTATGGTAAAGGCCGGGGAAAACTCCACACAGGTAGAGAAGGTCTATTATGGATTTAACCTATAAATAATAAATAGGCTACGACTCCACTCCGAGTTGTGATGAGGACACACTAAACAACAGTTAATTGATTTTTGACAGAGCATGAAGGCTTTATTAGATGACCATTTTTGGACAAAATCTGATGTGGTACAGCCCATTTTCTTCAGGGTGCATGCTGGGAGATAAAGCAGGCTTCACATGCAGGAGGTGTGAAATGGCGGGGAAATTGGCTGTTCTCACCATCCGAAAAACCCTGAAACACTTAAGTCCCTGGACGCTGTATTGATTGTGACAAACAGAAGGTCAAACGGCTCACCTTTACTGTAGGCTACGTTTCATATAGGCTACATTCAGGCTTTAGTAAATAACAAGTGTGATGCTGTGGACTTCTGAAATACTGGTGACGAGTCTTAAGGTACTACTTTGTACACTTGCACCGCATTAAAATTGTGACTAAAGTAAACCTGGAATTCAGGTCTGGACTGGGACAAAAAAATGGCCCTGGCATTTTTGGCTTAGACCAGCCCCTCATAATTAGTCCTGGTTCAGACCTGATTTAGACCTGATTAGTCCTGGTTTAGTCCTGGTTCAGACCTGGTTTAGTCCTGGTTCAGACCTGGTTTAGTCCTGGTTTAGTCCTGGTTTAGTCCTGGTTCAGACCTGGTTTAGTCCTGGTTTAGTCCTGGTTTAGTCCTGGTTCAGACCTGGTTTAGTCCTGGTTTAGTCCTGGTTCAGACCTGGTTTAGTCTTGGTTCAGACCTGATGTAGTCCTGGTTTAGTCCTGGTTCAGACCTGGTTTAGTCCTGGTTCAATCCTGATTTAGTCCTGGGGTTTAGTCCTGGTTCAGACCTGATTTAGACCTGATGTAGTCCTGGTTTAGTCCTGGTTCAGACCTGGTTTAGTCCTGGTTCAATCCTGATTTAGTCCTGGGGTTTAGTCCTGGTTCAGACCTGATTTAGACCTGATTAGTCCTGGTTTAGTCCTGGTTCAGACCTGGTTTAGTCCTGGTTTAGTCCTGGTTCAGACCTGGTTTAGTCCTGGTTTAGTCCTGGTTCAGACCTGGTTTAGTCCTGGTTTAGTCCTGGTTTAGTCCTGGTTCAGACCTGGTTTAGTCTTGATTCAGACCTGATGTAGTCCTGGTTTAGTCCTGGTTCAGACCTGATGTAGTCCTGGTTCAGACCTGATTTAGACCTGATTAGTCCTGGTTTAGTCCTGGTTCAGACCTGGTTTAGTCCTGGTTTAGTCCTGGTTTAATCCTGGTTCAGACCTGGTTTAGTCTTGGTTCAGACCTGGTTTAGTCCTGGTTCAGTCCTGGGGTTTAATCCTGGTTCAGACCTGATGTAGTCCTGGTTCAGATCTGATTTAGACCTGATTAGTCCTGGTTTAGTCCTGGTTCAGACCTGGTTTAGTCCTGGTTTAGTCCTGGTTCAGACCTGGTTTAGTCCTGGTTCAGTCCTGGTTCAAGCCTGATTTAGTCCTGGGGTTTAATCCTGGTTCAGACCTGATGTAGTCCTGGTTCAGATCTGATTTAGACCTGATTAGTCCTGGTTTAGTCCTGGTTCAGACCTGGTTTAGTCCTGGTTTAGTCCTGGTTCAGACCTGGTTTAGTCTTGGTTCAGACCTGATGTAGTCCTGGTTTAGTCCTGGTTCAGACCTGGTTTAGTCCTGGTTCAGACCTGATGTAGTCCTGGCTTAGTCCTGGTTCAGTCCTAAATTGTGGGCCGGTCTCTAAGTAAAAAAAAAAAAAAAAAAAAGAAGGGCATCGGCCCCTAGGACTGTCGGCCCACCGGGAAAATGCCCGGTATGCCTGATTACCAGTCCAGGCCTGCTGGAATTAAACCTGGAGGAGATCAGGACAAAACCAAGTCTATATCAGGCTACAGCAGGGCTCACACCAGGCCCAAACAGGACTAGTGTGAACTCTTACACTCATTCGAGGACCAGCAGATGGTAGACATGCTGCTTCATTATAAATCCTTTCTATATTTATACTATAAAAGTCTCCAGAACCCCCCCTGACTCCTGGCAATCACAAATAATTTCTAATCCAGGATGAGCTCTCACCGTCCATATTAATCTGATGTCATTTACAGAGCTTCATATTTGATGAGGAGGCTCCGGCTTATACAGATGACAGTATTCCAGCAGATCAGTGATGGTCTTTTAATAAAGCGCCGAACACTCTCAGCGGTTTAACAACAAGCATTAACAATTTTATGGTGTCAAAAATGTGTTTCATCTACAGAAAAGAAAAATATGGGCAGACATGTGTGAGATCTGTGCTGAAATATAAACAGAAACAATTAAAAATGGATAATCTGGAGAAATTCTGACAAGTCGCAAGTATAAGGGTCATTCCAGAATGTGAGGACATTTTGGCTTTAAAGGTCCCATGACATGGTACTTCTTGATGCTTTTATATGGCTCCTTAATGGTTCCCTAATACTGTAAATGAATCCTTCTTCAAAATCAACACTCAGTGCATGAGAAAGAGAGATAAGATGAGAAAGAGTCATAAATATCTCTCTCAAACTCTTTATTCTGGGCGTTGTTGCTTGAATGCAAATTAGGAGAAAAGAGCTGGCCTATAGTAGAGGGTGGGGGCGTGGTCAAACTCTCCGCTCTGAGCTCTCAGCTGATCCATTTCCGTGTTTTTGCACGGGTGAGAGATTTGAAGCGTTCCATTGAAAAATAAACACATTTCCACATAAAATAAAATTAAACCACTGCTGTTCAAAGGTCCAGAGGCTCAGATAAAGGACTTCCGAGCCTAGAAACACTCGCACGTGCCTCCAGGCAAATAAAAAAACGCATTTCGCATTGCGTAGCTCCTCCGCAGTCCAAACTCTCTGGGCGTGATTTACAGAGACGCTGAGTACAGACAGACGGGGGTGGAACTGCATTTGCATTTCTTTTTTCGAGCTGACGTCAATAAGTTTCCTTGTTCAAAATCGCCCGTTTGAGCTCTGATTTTTTGTAACACAGAAAAGGATCGCAAATGCTCAGTTTAGACATTTCGCAACTTTTAACCATGAGGGGGCCTAAACAGGGTAGGGGAGCTCACATTAACGTTCAAAAACCTCAGAAAGTGAAAATTTCATGCCATGGGACCTTTAAAATTCTTGAAAAATAAACCTTCACTTTTCAGATTTTCTGCTACATATTCATCAATAATAGGTAATAAACCTCTAATCAAAATGCTTGATTAGCTCAGCTGACGGTCAATGGTAAAATTTTTATTATATGATTTATATGGTTTATTTATTTATTTCCTCTAATCACAGTAACAGGGTTGCAAAATCGTGCTAATGTTCGCTTTATCTCAGGAATAGAAGCTGTTTAGCTGTTATTACTAATCGTAAAAACGTATTTATGCAAATAAATAAAGGAAAATAATAATAATAATTGTCTTATTCTGATCATTTGCATCACAGGGTTGCATGAGGCAGAGTGAGACATTCAGTCAAGGCTAATGATGTTATAAAAATATGAAAAATAGAAGAGAAGATAAACCTTTGCTCTGCCCATTCTTTTGGAAAACTGTTTGATGATGTCAAGTCCAGGGGATCATGTGGTTTTCTGTTTTCTTCTTCTTCTACCAGACTAAAAATGTTCTGGTAACAGGGTTGGTGCAGGTTGTGGGACACATGTTCCATGAATAATAATTATTATTTGAAATATTATGTCTATTAAAACAAATGTTCCACAGTTACAAGAGATGGAAATGAAACAAATTATAGAAAAAACAAGAAATTTCAATTCAATTTTAACTGTTTTGAGATTCAGTTTGGCCATTCGAGGGGTGGGACAAGAGGAAAATGGCATTTTGAGGGGCACTCCAGACTTATTTGGTATTTTAAAAACTATTTTCAAGCATTCTTTTCTCTTAGCTTTTTTAGATTTGGTCTCAGGACAAGTAAATTCACTCAGAAACTGTATGTTTTAGTATTTTGTATGTGGATTATTTAATATTTGATGGGTGGGACGTAAAATGTCCTCCAATTCTGGAATGACCCATAAGCTATTGTGATTTGACACAAAATAGTCCAGAATCATTTATAAATTTGACATTTTTCAAGTCATACTGTCAAAAGTATCAAAAAGTCGAATCAAGATAAAACTAGTATTGAAACTAGATACTCAACTGAGCCGATACTGATACTAAAACGTCACACTCATAGCACAGAAATGAACCTTTCCTGAACAGATTTAGAATGATCTTGAGCTGTATCAGAACTAGTATAAGACCATATAGATTAGTAAACATACACGCCCATGGATCATTATTAGACTGAGACTTAGACAAACGTTATTGATCCACAAGGGAAATCATTTAAATGGAACCTAACTGGACAATTGAGGGAACACACACATATAAGGCCACATGACAATATAAAAGAAAATATTACAATTTAATGTTGAAAATCACATTGTATTGTGTGAATAAAGACATGTTTTTTATTATTATTGTGGTAGACGCTATTCCTTAGTATCAAAATCGAGTTTGAAACTACACTATGACATGTAAAATGATTTTAGGTTATGGTCATTTTAATATCAGTTTAATTACTACTGTGGAAAATAAAACAGTATTGGGGAAAACAAATATTTCCATGTCTGGAGGAGGTCCTTGGAGTGATCTCGCATGTGAGTGTAGACAGAGCCATTTGGATGTGGATATACCAGCAGCACTTAGAGACTGGCCCTTACTCAGCAATCATCATTAATGCATAAATCACATTTCAGATGAGAGACGCGGGCTGTGGACAGAGGTCTGGACCACACAGAAACACAAGAGCGCTTTCATTCTTTAGATCTGCACTCCGACACAACTGAAGTTAAAGTCTGAAGTTAAAGGAAAAGTAACGTTTTTTTTACAATCTGAGCCTTATTTTGGTAATAAAACAAGTTGTTTTACTCACCCATAGCACTTTGGTGCACCCCCCCCCCCCCCCCCCCCTGGAAAATTTTAAATTTCTGAAATTTGGATTTCTATATGCTATATGTTAGCAATAAAGTAAAACTGTACATAAAAGTACAAAAAAAACACATTTTATTAACAGGTAGGCATACTAGTAGTATATATTGGATTTGTTTTTGCTTTGCACTTCGTCTAATCAGAGGCATTGAGGAGGAGCTGATGCGAGCTAAAAAGGCGCAGGTGAAAAAGCGAGGAGCGACGCGTTAAGTGAGGCACGGGCAGGTAGGATGAGGTATAGGATGTTTTATAAAGTTTAACCTGTGTACACGCAATGGTCTTATGAAAGAGCTGCGCTCACTTGCTCGGTCCGCGGCTCCAGACACGGGCTCGCGCGGCCCGCAGTTTAATACGAGGTTTTAATACGAGATACACGTACTTTTGTTTTGAATACGGGACGATTCTGTTTGTCAAGGGATGGTTGGCAACCCTAAACACAACTATACATATACACCCAAAATCTTTCTCAACGAATTTGCACAGATATAAAAAAATAAAATAAAAATTACCCCACGGCTGAAAAAAAAGCGGAGATCCGCTAAAAGACGGAACTCTTTCATCCCTGTAGTCTACGATTTTGTTTGAAGCAAAAGTGGCCTGTAATCCGAGATTTAGCCATAGTTTTCAGCTTTGCGTTTCATGTTTGGGTCCCGGGAGCTGAGAGCACAGTCCGCACATGCGCACTGGCGTCCTCATCTACTCGAAACTATGGCTAAATCTCGGATTACAGGCCACTTTTGACTCGTAGACTAAGACATCGAGCTTCTATGATTTGAAAAGTGTTAAAGTTTGTGTTATTTGGAGCCCGCAAACATGTGCCCCGAGAACTCATATTATGGAGATCGCAAATCTAAAACATCTCTGGAAGTGCTCCATGACACCAAAGTGCTATGGGTGAGTAAAACAACTTGTTTTATTACCGAAATAAGGCTCAGATGGTAAAAAACGTTACTTTTCCTTTAAATTGACTTGTGAGCTTTGTTGTTAGCTCCTCAATAACATACCTGAAGTTGTGTTTTGTTTCATTCACACGTTTCAGTAATCCTTTATTTATTAATAAGTCTACATCCCCAAAGCTCATATGTCATACCTGCATTTCAGTAAAAAATTGGCAATCTCAGGTCTGAAATTATCCAAATGATTCTAGTGAAGGTGTATGGAGTTGGAAAACACAGTGGAGTGTTTTCAGAAAAGAACTCTAGAAGCCTAAATATGCAGGTTTGGGTGTTAAACATGTGTGAATGAAACAAAACACATCTCCAGACATGATGATGATCAGGAAACAACATCAGGAAACAGCGTAATATGGGCCCTTTAAAGTAGACTTCTCAGAACATGCAGTCTAACTGAGATCTTGATGAGTAAAGAAGAAGATGAAAATGGACGGCTCTGGAAAAAAATAAGAGACCAAAATGATCAGTTTTTCTGATTTTAGTACTTATAGGTCTGTGTTTGGGCAAAAGGAACATTTTGTTTGAGTCTATAAACTACTGACAACATTTCCCCCAAATTCCAAATAAAAATATTATCGTTTAGAGCATTTATTTGCAGAAAATGACAAATGGTCAAAATAACAAAAAAGATACATGTTTTCAGAGCTCAAACAATGCAAAGAAACAAGAACAAATTCATTTCAAAACAACATACAGTGGTACCTCACCTTACGAAATTAATTCGTTCCAGAAGTGGTTTCGTAACATGGATTTTTCGTAAGTTGAGTAGCTATTTCAATGGAAAAAGCCTGATTCGTTCCAAGGCCCCGATCCAATTTTTTTTTTTTTATAGTGTAACTTTTTTTATAGTGTAACATTGTGTTCTGCGTCCTGATTGGTTTCTCAGACTGGATTTAAACTTTTCTCACATTTGTCTCTCGTTTAAACACTCAAACTTTCATAGATTTTCAACAAAATTATTAATAGTGAAGTGTGGGGGGAAGGGGGAGGGGGGAGAAAACTGCGCTCTGACACGTGTGTGATAGCGCAGCATGACCCGGCGCGGGGCTGACAGCAGGTCTAGACCTGGACTAAACCAGGACTGGACCAGGACTAAACCTGGACTAAACCAGGACTAAACCTGGACTAAACCAGGACTAGACCAGGTGGATTAAAGCGCATGAACGAGACCCGTGCTGGTCTAGACCAGGATTAGACCACCGCGGCTCTTGCATGCGTTCGTTCATGCGCTCAGACTGCGGGCCGTCCCGAGGGGAGTCCTCGCTGCTCGCCTCAGCTGTGACTCAAAACGAAACCAGGAAATAGACCCGCACGCGGCGCTTTAATCCACCTGGTCTAGTCCTGGTCTAGACCTGGTTTAGGCCAGGTTTACTCCTGGTCCAGTCCTGGTTTAGTCCAGGTCTAGACCTGCTGGCAGCCCCGCGCCGGGTCATGCTGCGCTATCACACGTGTCAGAGCGCAGTTTTCTCCCCCCTCCCCCTCCCCCCCACACTTCGCTATTAATAATTTTGTTGAAAATCTATGAAAGTTTGAGTGTTTAAACGAGAGACAAATGTGAGAAAAGTTTAAATCCAGTCTGAGAAAAGCGTATAATGTGTGTGGCTGAGCGCGCATTATTTGAAATTTTTGAGATTTCGCGTTTCGTAACTTGAATTTTCTTTCGTATCTAGAGACCAAAATTTACCGTGAAGGCGTTTCGTAACTTGAAATTTTCATTTGTTGGGTCTTTTGTAAGGTGAGGTACCACTGTAATACTAATGTTTACACTTAAGAAGAGTTCAGAAATCAATATTTGGTGCAATAACCCTTATTTTTAATCACAGCTGTGGCATGCTCTCCACAAGTCTTTCACATTGTTCTTGGGTGACTTTATTCCACTCCTGGTGCAAGAACTGAAGTAGCTCAGCTTTGTGTTTGTGTTGGAATTCAACAGACGCTGGAATGGAATGGCTGTGATACATGTAGAGATGCTGATTTCAGAAAAAAATGCAGTGGTCTCTTATTTATTTCCAGAACTGTATATATGGATATGAAATATATATGGACAATGTTAAAAAATACTCCGGACTAGAATCATTTAAAGTCGTGATTTAGACTGTTATGATGGTCAACATGCCCCCCCCTGCCCTCCCCTCCCGTTATGTGTGCAGCATGCCCCCTGTGTGTGATCCAGGCCACTGTCCCTGCAGCATGTGGCTCTAATGGAACAGTGAATGGGAGAAGGCCACTCTGTTGTGTGGATCCAGGTCAAGTGTGCGCACAGGAGCAGAAGTGAGTGGAGCTGCAAAAATACTACTTTTGTTTACTGTCATGTCTGTTTGATATATTTAGAGCTGACCTAAATTTAAACTGCAACAAAAGTATTATTACACTCCGCCAAAATGTCAGTCAAGCAGACTTTGTATCAGCTGTGATTATTCACGTGAGTTGCTAAAGTTTTGGTATTATAACCAAGCATTTGTATTTCTGCTTAGGACTGCTAGTATTAGTTTACAATCAGAAAATGGAAACTTACAAATGAAGAAGGAGATGAGCTTGGAGTAGAGATGCTGCTCCTTTCTACTCTCTGGAGAGCTTTTACTTTTACTTGGTCTTGTAGACAGTTGCTGATATTTGCAGATATCAATAAATCTATGGCACCCACAAAGAAAAGTTGGAGTAAAGTTAAAAGTTGCTGTCCTTTATATGGGGATACGACCATGCCTTTGCCCAGATATCACCAATATCAACATTACCATTGTCTTCTTGACACCTACCTGAACTTCAGACAGAACCCACTTGTATTTGCTAAAGAATCGTGCTCATGGAACCAGTTCTCAGTTGGTGGAAGTAGGTGCAGCTTTGCTTAGTCATCTGCCTCCACAGCCCAGCACTGGATCAAACACACACACAAAATAAAGAAATAAATATATTGATTTTAAAAATACAAAACCGATTTCCACTTGTAGAGTTTTGTGCCCACTGTCCTCTGCCACCTCCTGTAAACGGGAACAGGAATGTGAGAAACATAGGCACATCTGTTAGAGATCCTGCTTACACAGTGAGCTTTCATATCTTCAGACTCTTGAAAGTCATACTAAAGCCATCTGCCTGATAAGTGTGTGGCCGGAGGGATAAAAGTCACTTCAACACAAAGCAGATAGAGACTAATGGCCTGACCGTGCTCTAATGGAATCAGCTGTGCGTGTGTGTGTGTGTGTGTGTGTGTGTGTGTGTGAAGCATGTCTTATTCAAGGGTGCAAGGGTGCAGGTCCTTCTTCTATTTGCAGCTCTGTGTGCTAACACGTGGATGTCCGTTCACGTGGGAAGACTATAGATCCTGGCTATGATGATTTGTGCTTTTTGTCAGGGACCACCCATACAAACCACTCCCTAATTATTTACTAGTATACAAGATCTGAACAAGCTAGCACCTGGTTATAGGTGAAACTTAAAGGGACAGTGTGTAAGATTTGTACCCATTAATTACTGAAATTGAAGATACCCATTCAAAAATACATTGTTTTCCAAGCCTTTTCACTTCCATCATGAAATCAAAATATTCTTTTGGACTTAGATATAGTCACATAAAAGGGGGATCTTCCCCATATTAGAGGCAGCCATTTTGAATACGAGAGCCGCAGAAGGACATTTGGGCTCATCCTTCACCGAGGCTCCTGCTAGCAGCTGCTCAGCCGCGCTGCCTGAGGGAGCGAAGGAGAGGAGAGGAGAGAAGGGGAAGTGGAGGGGGGGAGCCTCGTGGTTTTGGGTAAACAAGCATGCTGCTGTATCACACGTCGTAATGGATCTAACACATGTTTTGGACTAAATTGTTTTACTGGATTTTATTCGCTGGATCCTTACGGACAGATTGAGACCAAGTTTATGGTGAAATACAGAGTTTGACCTGTCCAGAGCCTTCAAAGGTAAGCTAAGTAACAAACCTCGTTTTGTGCTTTTCCGTATAAAAGCCCCATGTGCTCGGGGAGTGATTGTTGTGCAGGGAAATGAATTGCATAGTCAAAAAGAGGAGACTGTAAGGTTTCATTTGATGTGTAGAGTGTCATGGTACACGATCAGGAATGTGTGTTTTCATGCGGAAAAAAAAAAAATGTGACCGCGGGGCCGCGTTTTATTTATACCGTAGTTCGCACAGCGCCGGGTGCGCGCAGGAACGCGAGCTGTCTGCGGTACGGCGCGCCCGGGTGACCCTCGAGGTCTGCCGTAGCCAAAAGAGGAAGTGGAATAGCGACTATCCACCTATGCGCCACGAATCCTACACACTGTACCTTTAAAGATCCCATGACATGGTACTTCTTGATGCTTTTATATGGCTCCTTAATGGTTCCCTAATACTGTAAATGAATCCTTCTTCAAAATCAAGACTCAGTGCATGAGAAACAGAGATAAGATGAGAAAGAGTCATAAATGTCACTCTGGAACACTCCATTATGGGCGTTGTTGCTTGAATGCAAATGAGGAGGACAGAGATGGCCTATAGTAGCGGGTGGGGGCGTGGCCAAACTCTCCGCTCTTCCCTTTTCAGCTGTGCCCTGTGCGCTCTGACCCACTTCCGTGTTTTTGCACGGGGGGAGAGATGAGAAGCGTTCTATTGAAAAATAAACACATTTCCACAGAAAATAAAATTAAACCACTGCTGTTTCAGAGATCCACAGGCTCAGATAAAGGACTTCTGAGCCTAGAAACACTTGCAAGTTCCTCCAGGCAAATAAAAAAACGCATTTCGCATTGCGTAGCTCCTCCGCAGTCCAAACTCTCTGGGCGTGATTTACAGAGACGCTGAGTACAGACAGACGGGGGTGGAACTGCATTTGCATTTCTTTTTTCGAGCTGACGTCAATAAGTTTCCTTGTTCAGAATCGCCCGTTTGAGCTCTGATTTTTTCTAACGCAGAAAAGGATCGCAAATGCTCAGTTTAGACATTTCGCAACTTTTAACCATGGGGGGGGGGGTAAACAGGGTAGGGGAGCTCACATTAACGTTCAAAAACCTCAGAAAGTGAAAATTTCATGCCATGGGACCTTTAAAGTTCCTCTACCACTAAACACATCTAGGCCCACAATATCTGGGGCCAGGACATCCTTGTATAAGACTTTAAATGAATATAAATAATGCCCTCTCTCTTCCATCATCCCACTAGCCCTGTTTTAAAGTCCATTGAAGTCTACCATTTAGTATTTGCATTATCAAATGGGATTTTGTATGTTGTCCAGTGAGTAATGGAGTCTATTTAGGTCTATTTTTAAATTATTTTAAGCCATTATTTATTATCTTGTTTTATTGCATGCTACATTTTCCTGCTGTTCTTGATCTGTGCGTTGCAACACTGGAATTTCCCCACTGTGGGACTAATAAAGGCATATCTTATCTTATCTTGTCTCCTATAGGGAAACAGCACCCTCTTCCGGCCATAATGTAACATGACAACTAAAGCATTCTTGTCACAATTCAGAAGAAAAAGACTGTTTTCACTTTTCATAGCTTGCACTATAAGAAAAAAAGTCAAAAGACATTTATTTTTTAGGGGGAGTCAAAGGAACGTAATGAAAAAGACCCCCTAAAACTGAGTTAAGACGATACTGTACACAAAAACCTTTGCTATCTTGGCTTATAGAGAGACTGTGGACAGTTTCAAGTACCTGGGTGTTCACCTCAACAATAAACTGGACTGGACCCACAACACTGACGCCCTGTACAAGAAGGGCCAAAGTCGCCTCCACCTCCTGAGGAGACTGAGGTCCTTTGGAGTGAGCAGGCCTCTGCTCAAGACTTTTTATGACTCTGTGGTGGCCTCTGCTCTCCTCTACGCTGTCGTCTGCTGGGCCCCGAGCAGCACAGAACGGGACAGAAAAAGACTGAATAAGCTGGTTAAGAGGGCCAGCTCTGTCCTGGGCTGTCCTCTGGACCGTGTAGAGGAGGTGGCTGAGAGGAGGGTACTGGCCAAATTCATGTCCATTAAGGACGACACCTCTCACCCTCTGCACCGGACTATAGAGGAGCTGAGCAGCTCCTTCAGCAGCCGACTGAGGCACCCCCAGTGCAAGAAGGAGCGCTAGCGCAGATCCTTCATCCCCACCACCATCAGACTGTAGAATTCTAACATATAGGCCAGACGTGCAATATCCTCCTTTTCATGTTGATGCTTGTTGTTACTATTATCATTATTACTATTTTCCATTATTATTATTATTACGTATTACTATTTGTACTATTTATTACTTACTTTATCCCCTCCCTGCCTGCATGCACTTTTTTCCCTCTTGTCCAAATGTCCTGGAGCTACTGTGGCGAGTAAATTTCTCCTGTGTGAGATCAATAAAGGCTTATCTTATCTTATCTTATCTTATCTTATTTTATCTAATGTGTCCACAGCGCAGGTGAGAGGTCGTGTACACTGACCAGAACATACTGTATGAGACACATGTGTTTCCCCGCGCATTCGCATGTCTGCTGCAGCTCCACAGTTCACTCACGACATGAAAGAAGTTCTTCAGGACTGATGGGGACCCACAGTTCTCCCACTCATGATATGAAAGATGTTTTGAGGACTGATGGGGACCCACAGTGCTCCCACTCACGACGAAAGATGTTTTGAGGACTGATGGGGATCTACAGTTCTCCCACTCACGACATGAAAGATGTTTTGAGGACTGATGGGGACCCACAGTGCTCCCACTCACGACGAAAGATGTTTTGAGGACTGATGAGGACCCACAGTTCTCCCACTCACGATATGAAAGATGTTCTTTAGGACTAATGGGGACCCACAGTTCTCCCACTCACGACATGAAAGATGTTTTGAGGACTGATGGGGACCCACAGTTCTCCCACTCACGACATGAAAGATGTTTTGAGGACTGATGGGGACCCACAGTTCTCCCACTCACGACATGAAAGATGTTTTGAGGACTGATGGGGACCCACAGTTCTCCCACTCACGACATGAAAGATGTTTTGAGGACTGATGGGGATCTACAGTTCTCCCACTCACGACATGAAAGATGTTTTGAGGACTGATGGGGATCTACAGTTCTCCCACTCACGACATGAAAGATGTTCTTCAGGACTGATGGGAATTTCCATCACACCACCGCACACGTGCCTCGCTCTACGTAACGCGCGTGTCGCAGGATAGCCAATGGTGAAGGAAAAGCGGGAGGACTGAGCCTGAGGATATATTTGGGAATAATTTGTCCAGAGTCGATTTGCGAAATGTACTGACAGCGCCTCGGCCAATCAGAGCTCGCTGGTAAAAGTGTGGGTGATGTAGTTCGATGAAAACGGCGTTTCTGTCGAGTTGCGCGGAATAGTTTCACGTTGTACTACAAGCCCCACAATGCACCGCGCAATTTTCGCTGCGTCTGTACGTGAAACCGAGCGAGAGAGGGGGGCAGAGAAAAGATTTTGGAATCCGTCTGCTGAGTTCAAGCTGTGCTGCTGACAAAATAATGGTAAGACAACGTTTGAAACCGTTTTTATGTAAACGTACGATACAAAACAATAATGAGTTATTTCAGGCTACGCGACCTGCTTGGTACAGTTGTGATTGTTGTTATAATGCAACATTGGCTAACTTTAGCTAGCAAACAAGCCACTCCAACGAGCTAATTATTATGATACTTGATGTTTACTACTCGGTAATAGTGATCACTGTGGCTTTTACCATGTAATACCTGGTTTGTAACGCAAATTTAGCTTACACGCCGTGTTCAACTTTACTGTGTGTGTTTATGTGGGGGGCGTGCTTTACGGGAACCTCCGGAGTACATGAGAAAAGCCAGACGTACATGGTGGTTTTGTGCAGGTTTCACCAGAGGAAAGCCCGTGTTTTTGTGTTGACATCAGGGGTACTGGGCGGGCCAATGCTGTGGCCTCCACTTCTGTCGCTAATTATTGTTTAATGCACCCAGACTTTAGATCTGAAAAGCTTCCGTGCTGTTTCCAGTCTTGCTCAAGTCATTCGTACGTCGCTGTTGTAATAACCACTGTAATAGGGTGTGTTTTATTTCATGTCAGCTAATCTACTTACTTCTGCAAATAAGGACTTCTCATGTTTGCAGTAAATCAATAAAAGGTAAATAATACTGAAGTTGTTTCTGTTAATCTGAAGTTACAATATCAACTCTTACTGTATTTTATGTTTAAGAGATTCTTTTGTTGTCCTGTCCATTGCCCAAATAAAATATGCTAAATTATTTGCAATATCCCTTTAATCTGTGATGTTGATGTCGTAGTTTCAGTATGGATGTGTTTTTCAGACCAGTTTTCCCCTCAAAGTTGGTATAAACATGTGCATGGTATGGTTATAGTGATGCATGTGTTCTGAATTTTGACTTCTGTTCTGCATAAAATGTCATCTTACCAAACAACATGTGGATTCCAGCATTTTAGGGTAACATGAAGCTGCATACATTAAATTGGCATGAAATTTAAGGTATAATGCAATGGCCTTGAACTTTTAACATATTAATGACTCAACTTTAGATGCATATTCAACTTAAGCTGCTTTTAGCCAACAGCATTACTTCAGCATTGTAGCAGAGATATTGCTGTTTCTCCTCACCTCACAACAACAGTAGCACATTGAGCCAAGTGCTGGATAAGTGTGGATAATAGCCATCACTGCACATGTGCTTTTGACTAACACTGATTTGAATGTGAGTCACACTGGTGTAGAATGCCTTTAAACCTAATTAATTAGCAATGTTTGAAAAATGTTGAAAAATCCTGCCCACATATTCTTTCATTCATCAAAAAATATGTTTCATAATTGTCCCGATGGATGTATAGCTCAATCTACCTTTTTAGATCGACTAAAGAGAAGTTTACAGTTAGTGTTTTCTTTATTTGTTTTCTAAGAGAGAATTTTATAGGCCTGCTGTCACAATAGTGGGGGAGGTCTTTGTTATTTTTTTGTAGCAATTCTGATTCTGAAATGTGTGACTGGTTTATAAAATGTTGTTTTTACAATTGGTGCTCCATTACTCCAGCATGTGTGTAGAATCCCTCAATCGTCCAGGTAAAATCCATGGCAAAAGGAGAAATTCAATTTGTCAGCTGGACAAAAGTTTATTTGGTCGAATATGTTTTGCAGCTCATCCAAGCTGCTTCATCAGTTCTGGTCAGACGCTGGTAGATACTGCCTAATATCTGCCTGAAGGGAGGAGCTAACACAAGTAGGTGAGGAAGTTTCAAAGTAATTTCATTGTAGTTAGCTCCTCCCTTTAGCCAAATATAGGCAAGTGTCTACCAAAGTCTGACCAGAACTGAAGAAGAAGCTTGGATGAGCTGTGAAACGTACAGTATTCGACCAAATAAACTTTTGTCCAGTTGACAAATTGAGTTTCTTCTTTTGCCATTACTCCAGCATGTACAATTTAACTGAGCAGAACAACAAACTTATATTTTAGTAGCTTTGGAACTGAAGGGTTATTGTGCAATCGAAATGTTTACAACGCCACTTCTTGTAAGTATCCCTCATGACTTCCTTTATTGACTGTTGTAAACAATAGGTCAGATTTGTGGAGGTTAAATAGAATGATTGCATTGGTTGTTTGGTTACTTGGACCCAACAATGTGCCCCATACCTACAGTACTTGTATATGAGCTCTTCAGGGACTGCTGTATCAGAGACTCTGGCAGGCGCTGGCTTTTCCCTGGCCAAGTGTGGGCGGATTCTTCTCGGCTCCGACATCCACTGCTTATCTTTATGGATTTATCCCCAGGCACTGTTACAACTTTTTCCAATTGTGTTTTCTTTTTTTTTGTTTCTTCCAGGCTCTTTGACATGTTCTTGGAATGGACTGTGCTTAAAGACGTCACATCGTAGAGTCACGCCCCCGCACCTGACCTGCCCTGTCCACACCCCCAGCTGAATCCTGCAGCTCGGTGAGATGCGTCATGATATTTGTCACTCTCTGGTCTCTGCTCACATGTACCAAGAGTGCGGATGGCAGTGATGGTTGCTTTTAACTGAGACTGTCCTTGTTGTTTCCTCTTTTCAGAGCAGGATGGAGGCCTCCTTTGGGCCGGCCTTCTCATCTGTGGCCACTGGAGCTAAAGGTAAACGCACTCCTTTATGTTTTAAGCAGGTAGAGCTTAACTAACAGAGTCCACTGTTAGTTGTACATTATATGAAGTCTGTTTTATCTAAATAATATGTAAAGCTAAGTGTACATTCTGGTCCAAGACTTTGTATTGTATTTACTTTGTAATTCAAGTGACACACTTAGCAAATCCTAAAGTTATTTAAGTTATTTAAGTATGTGCTATTCAAACAACAAAATATTCTGTCTTTTTATGTTTATACCTACTGTTAGTGGTTCATTGTCTTACTGCAAATGTTACTGTTCCTGGACAAGGTTAAAACATGCACTCTGAGTAGTATCCTAATTTAAACTTAAATTATTAGAAATACATTTTTAGTATCAATGTGCAGTATTATCCTAATTTAAACAATACAATTAAAAAATGTAGTAAACATTTTGTCGACATGGCCCTACAATTTCTCTCTGTTAACCTGTATTAGTAACCATATATAGAATCAGTTTATTAAAATGACTGTTGTCTGATTTTAGCTGAAGCAAATAGCAGTTTTAAGCAACACAGAAGAACCCCCTCCTCCTCCAGCACTCTGACCTACTCCCCACGCGATGATGACGACGGAATGGTACACACATGCTCTGTTGTAGTATTGCTCTTTTATAATACATGTAAATATGAAATGTGATCTTGATGACCCTCACCAGCCCCCGATCGGCACTCCCCGAAGATCCGACTCAGCCATCTCAGTGCGGTCGCTCCACTCTGAGTCCAACATGTCTCTGCGCTCCACCTTCTCTCTGCATGAGGAGGAAGAGGACACGGTAAGACATTCATTCACTCACATTATCAAAAAACAGAGAGATTTTTAGTTGAATTCACATTTTTATAGAGATAAGCTTGTGCTTTACTGCCCCTAATAAACATGAGTAACACTAGTCATTTCCAAAATCTGATTAACTTCTTTTTAGTGCTAATGTACTTTATGAATGTGCTATTTCCTGCAGGAAGCACAAGTGTTTGCTGAGCCGCCTTCAGTCAAACTGTGTTGCCAGTTGTGTTGCAATGTCTTCAAGGACCCAGTCATCACAACATGTGGGGTATGACATTTCTTTTATGACTACTGCAATGACTACACAAGTGATTAGTAAACATTGGCAGTCATTTTCAGTATAGTTGGGGTGAAAAATTACTAAAAATTACACATTATTATATTATTATAGCTTGATAAGAACACTTATGTTTAATAACAGTCATTTTGTACTTTTTACAAAATGACTTTGAAATGTACTTTTTACCATTCAAAAGATACAACGTTTTGTGTTTTTGTCCATTTCTTTTCTAGCATACCTTCTGTAGACGATGTGCCTTGACTTCAGGTGAGGCTAATATATTAAGTATTTTCTTTTTTTTAAAGATCCCATGACATGGTACTTCTTGATGCTTTTATATGGCTCCTTAATGGTTCCCTAATACTGTAAATGAATCCTTCAAAATCAAGACTCAGTGCATGAGAAAGACCCATGAACACAGTCAAAGTCATAAATATCTCTCTGGAACACTCCATTATGGGCGTTGATGCTTGAATGCAAATGAGGAGGACAGAGACAGGCCAGTGCAGCGGGTGGGGGCGTGGCCAAACCCTCCACTCTTTCCTCTTTAGCGGTGCGATGTGCGCTGGCCTCACTTCCGCATTTTTGCGTGGAGGAAGAGGTGAGAAGCGTTTCATTGAATAATAAACACATTTCCACAGAAAATAAAATTAAACCGCTGCTGTTTCAGAGGTTCGGAGGCTCGGATAAAGGACATCCGAGCCTGGAAACACTCTCACGTGCCTCCAGGCAAATAAAAAAACGCATTTCGCATTGCGTAGCTCGTTCGCGGTCCAAACTTTCTGGGCGTGATTTACAGAGAGTGTGGGTAGATACACAGACGGGCGGTGGAACTGCATTTGCATTTTTTCTTCAATGTGACGTCACATAGTTTCCTTGTTCAGAATCGCCCGTTTGAGCTGTCTTTTTTTCAAACGCAGAAAAGTATCACAAATGCTCAGTTTACACATTTTGCAACTTTTAGCCATGGGGGAAGGGGCCTAAACAGGGTAGGGGAGCTGACATTAACGTTCAAAAACCTCAGAAAGTGAAAATTTCATGCCATGGGACCTTTAAGATCCTACCTTGATTATGTCCTTTTTAACAAAACTCTATGTTACAGACAAGTGCCCAGTGGACGCGGCTAAGCTAACTGTGGTGGTGAACAACATCGCAGTGGCAGAACAGATCGGGGAGCTGTTCATTCACTGTAAATACGGCTGCAGAGCGACAGGCAGCGCAGCCGGAGCTGTTGCCGGGAAACCCAACGGGGCCTTCGAGGTGGACCCCCTGGGCTGCCCGTTTACCATCAAACTGACAACGCGCAAGTAAGTACACACACATTTCAAACACTCAGCTCAAATGGCAAGATGAGGGAGGGAGATACACAGAGTATGTTTATGAGTGGAATGAGACAGGATTGGTTTAGCGACACAGGAAGCGGGCTGTTTGGCGACACACAGGAAAGTAGGAGGTAAAAATAAGAAAATGTGATTATATCAAGATGAATAGAATATAATTTTAATTCATTTTAAATAATTCCCACTGTTTTTCTCTGGAGTTCTGGTCCTTATTGGCTGTCTTGTCTTGTGATACCCTATAATCATTATCATTCCTAATAAATATTTAAATTTGTATCTTGATTTTGATAGCTTTTAATACCTTCTCCTGTTTACTGTATATCAAGAGCTGCTCTGACAAAATTGCCACCACAGGGCTGCCCACATTCACCACTAGTTAGAATGTTTCTTGCTAACTTTATCTTGTCGTTATGTGTTTTCTTCAGAGAACACGAGTCCAGTTGTGACTACAGGCCAGTGCGCTGTCCCAACAACCCGTCGTGCCCCCCTCTGCTCACCATGAACCTGGAGGCTCACCTCAAAGAATGTGAGCACATCAAATGCCCCCACTCCAAATATGGGTGAGTGTTTATAGAGTGGTACAGATAGAATGTCCAGGAGTACTGAGATAATTAAAGTTATCGCTCACCTGTCTGCGCCGCTTTGTTCCAGCTGCACGTTCATCGGGAACCAGGACACCTATGAAACCCATCTGGAGGTGTGCAAGTTTGAGGGACTTAAGGAGTTCCTGCAGCAGACAGATGACAGGTGAGCGTGACCTTATCTTATATGGATCTAAATGGATTTAATCTAATGTCATGTAAGTTTGTGTTTATCATTTTATTGTTCCTGTTGTTCTATTTGTCTTGTTAGGTTCCATGAGATGCAGTTGACCCTGGCTCAGAAGGATCAGGACATTGCCTTCCTGCGCTCCATGTTGGGCAAACTGTCTGAGAAACTGGACCAACTAGAGAAAAATCTGGAGCTCAAATTTGGTGAGAAAAAGATAAAATATTTAGCTTGAACTTTTTCTGGATTTGTGGGCTGACCTTCTGTCTTTCCAGTCAGACTCACTTTAATTCTGTCTGGGCATGTTAACCGAAATGTACCTTGTTATATGCTGTTATTATAGATATTTCAAATAAATTCATGTTGCACAATTTAAAATAATCATACTATTAAAAATATACAGGGGGTCCTCGGGTTACGACGTTGATCCGTTCTTAAGACGCGTCGTAACCCGAATTTCGTCGTAAGTCGGATTTTGCCTTTGATCTTCCAACCAAAGCACCAATAACCTTTCCATCTCAATAATTAGACCACTACGCTGCTTGGTTATCACTGCCGCTTTCATAGGAGCAGATCAGAGCCCACATCAGGTACTTCCGCCCACATTGGGCACGCACACGAGGCCGTCTTCTCCACCCTACAACCACAACAGAGCGTATTCTTCCGCGCCGTTCGCGTTTGTTTACATCTCTTACCACGCTAAACCGCGTAAGACGGAATGACGCGTAATATATATATATATTTTTTTAATGGGGGCGCGTTCGTAACCACGAAACGTCGTAACCCGAGGACCCCCTGTATATGTTTATTAAATTAGGTGTTGATACAATTTACTGCCTTGTGCTTTTGCCTCGTGGCTACAATAGTTTGTTGACTCTATTCTCACTCCACCTATTTCATGCTACAGCTGTTCTGTCCAATAAGCTTTTAGGCTAGAAAAAGAAATCTTCAAGTGGGTCCCATCACATCACATGCACTTATGAGTGACCCATTTGGCCTCGTTTCGGAAAACCTGGTAATGATAACGTGTGACGTATTGTTAAAACACTGAACAGATATTTCACCTGTAGCTCTCTCAAACAATGACACAGAAAGGTGTGGTTAAAGAACAGAACAATGCAGCTGATGAAAGATATTGACATTAAATCATGATCAGCCAAACCATTGCGTCACACGTTGGTCTTCAAATGGGATCTGGCCATTCAAAATACTCAAGAGACATTACCTCAATGGCCAAACACAGCTCTGATAACCAAAAGAATATAATCTGCTCTAGGCTTTCTCTTAAAATGACTCAAGCAGTTCTTTGTGCGTATTATAAAAAGATCAAATTTATAGTAGGTGAGGGTGTGACCAAAAACTCCTGCCAGGGATGACTTGAGTAAATACCGTATTCATTTTCAGATGTGTTGGACGAGAACCAGAGCAAACTAAGTGAGGACCTGATGGAGTTCCGCAGGGACGCCTCCATGCTCAATGTGAGTTTTCATCCATTGTCCACGCTACATAATGATTCAAACTTCTACAATCGAGCCTCTTTCTTTTATAGGATGAGCTCTCCCACATCAACGCCAGACTCAATATGGGAATACTGGGCTGTATGTATCTTGTTTCCATAGTTTAGACTGAAATAATCATCTCTTAAAACATAACTCACTGTATAGTGTTTTCCATGCAGCGTATGACCCCCAGCAGATCTTCAAATGTAAGGGCACGTTTGTGGGGCACCAGGGTCCTGTCTGGTGTCTGTGTGTCTATTCCACTGGAGATTTGCTTTTCTCAGGCTCCTCTGATAAGACCATCAAGGTACTGCACACAACACAGACACTTGGACTGTGATACATCTCCTAAGGCACACATAAACAAGACAATTTGTATTTGATCTTCACAAAATAATTTGAGAAGTTTATATTTTTAAAAATCAGAATCATGAAAAGTTGGAACTGTAGCCATTAAAGGTACAGTGTGTAGGATTCGTGGCGCATAAGTGGTGTAGGTACCATGCACTTCCTCTTTTGGCTACGGCAGACCTCGAGGGTCACCCTGGCGCGCCGTAACACGGACAGCTCGTGTACCAGCGCGCACCCGGCGCTGTGCGAGCCCTCGCCGAATAAATAAAACGCGGTCCCGTTCACTGTTTTTTTTTTTCTTTTCGCATGAAAACACACATTCCCGATCGTGTACCATGACAATCTACACATCAAATGAAACCTTACAGTCTCCTCTTTTTGACTATGCAATTCATTTCCCGGCACAACAATCACTCCCCGAGCACATGGGGCTTTTATACGGAAAAGCACAAAACGAGGTTTGTTACTTAACTTACCTTTGAAGGCTCTGGACAGGTCAAACTCTTTATTTCACCATAAGCTTGGTCTCAATCTGTCCGTAAAGATCCAGCGAATAAAATCCAGTAAAACAATTTAGTCCAAAACACGTGTTAGATCCATTACGACGTGTGATCCGGCAACATGTTTGTCGTTGTTTACCCAAAACCACGAGCCTTGCTGAAGGCGAAGGCGGAGCCCAAATGTCCTTCTGCGGCTCTCGTATTCAAAATGGCTGCCTCTATATGGGGTCAATCCCCCTTTTATGTGACTATATCTAAGTCCAAAAGAATACTATGATTTCATGATGGAAGTGAAAAGGCTTGGAAAATACTGTATTTTTGAATGGGTATCTTCAATTTCGGTAATTAATGGGTAAAAATCTTGCACACTGTCCCTTTTAACAATTTAAAACTACATATTTTGTCTTGGGGAAATCCATGAGTAGAAGTGTGGTATAGATTGACAGAAACTCAAAAGGGCTTATCCCTAAAACCACTGCTAACATAAACATTAGGAACAAAGAAACATTTTTACCCTATAGATACACTGTTGCTTAACAAACCAGAAGTTACTGAGATGCATCAAAGGCATTCTGACCATTGTGATTATACATTACAATTCTACCATTTCATAATAATCAATAATGTATATTTAGAGAACAGTATTTTTTCAGATACTTTTATGTGGAGCATATGATTTTTGTATCCTTTATAACAAGCTTTTAATTTTTTGGGAGGGCATTTGATCAGTAATCCTATACAAATAACACTGAATCCACATTGATCATATTGGTTCATATTTGTGATATTTCCAGTTGCTAATGTGGTCTCTAATACACTGTGTGCCTCTCAGGTCTGGGACACGTGCACCACTTACAAGTGTCAGAAGACACTGGAGGGGCATGATGGGATTGTCCTGGCTTTGTGCATCCAGGGGTAAGAGAACAAAATTATTCTACGACCGATTTGAGCTCCCAAACACCTCCTGTTTCTGAAACCGACTCCTCTGTCTCCATAGAAACCGGCTGTACAGTGGCTCCGCTGACTGCACCATCATAGTATGTGCCTGTGCTGCTTTTTTCAGCATGCACACTTCTGCAGTGTACAGATTGTTAATATGTGGCACATCTTTCTAATCCATGGTGTGTCTGTGGTGTGCAGGTGTGGGACATCCAGACTCTGCAGAAAGTGAACACAATCCGTGCCCATGACAACCCTGTGTGCACACTGGTCTCCTCGCACAACATGCTGTTCAGCGGCTCCCTCAAGGCCATTAAGGTGAGGACTAACATCTCCTGATTTAACAGTCACAAGATAAGACGTTTTCAACACATCGTTTTAATATTACGGTACTCTATTTAAGAAATTATTTGATTTTAAATTGTATTTTAGTTATATTACCACTATTAAAAGGCCCTTATTATGCTATGTTATAACGTTGTTTCCTCCTCAAAAACATACCTGAAGTGGTTTTTCATTCACACAACTTAATACACAAACCCTGATGATGTCATGCTCCACTGTGTTTTTTAAATTCCATACACCTTCACTGGAATTATTTGGATAATTTCAGCTCTGGAATTGCCAATCTCTACTGAACTAAAGGTTAAAGGTAGCTGTTAACTTGAAAACTACAATGACATGACATCACAAGGT
Source organism: Paratrypauchen microcephalus (assembly GCA_036785185.1). Taxonomy (NCBI): domain Eukaryota; kingdom Metazoa; phylum Chordata; class Actinopteri; order Gobiiformes; family Gobiidae; genus Paratrypauchen; species Paratrypauchen microcephalus. The sequence continues at coordinate 2,188,298 of JAVJIX010000154.1, read as the reverse complement.
GGAACAGAGCATTTTGAGGAGGTAACAACATAACAGGTCTTAAATCTCACAGCAGTCAACTTCGTGTAATATAGGACCCTTAAACTACTAATATTCAAATATTAGTAACGTACCATAATTAATAACATAAAATACCTGCTATTAAGCATGTTAATGGATAGTTAGTTGTTAATTAGTATTTATTCAGCCCTTATTTATGTCTTATTTTATCTGCACTTTACTATTAGTATGAGGTTAGGGAGTTTTTGTAGATAAACAATTTAAAATCTGATGCAACCTGTTTTGACTGAAATGATGACCCCTTTCAAATTAATTTGTCAGTGTGACCTGTGATTCTGTTGCAATTAATAATTTTGGGGGACTGGCCTGAAAGGGTTGGGAACCCTTCACGTACCCCATTGTGTTAAAAGAAGAGAGGGAAAGGAAAGAGTGGACACCAGTGATCTCTGAGGCGTTCCAACACAATGAAATCAATGATGGTGTGAAATAATAGGTCATCTCTTGGACAACTAAATCTTTTAAAACTTAAGAGGATGTTATTGAAAAGTACAAAAGCTGCATATTTGTAACAGGAAAATGTCAGACTTTCACAACATTAAAATTACCATTGGGGAGAACTGTAAAACGTGTTGGAAATGCATAATGCAAAAAGAGGCTTTTGTGATTGTGGACATTTGTGCGTTGAATGACGCTGGAACATTGGAGTGTTTTTGTGTGTGATGAAGTCATCAGCTTTTGCACAGGGACTTTCCTCTCTTAACTCAGCCTGCTCCCTTCCCCTCAGCCCTGCACTTTGTAGAGACGCACTCTGTATTTCACTACACTGTCTTCAAACGATGCAGTACTTAGTGTTAGAGAGTAAACTATTAGTGCATTGTAACTACAATAGATAATATAATAAAGAATGATGAGTACAACAAATTGGAGCTGACACCAAAACTGTGATTTTGGACAAATTTAGTTCATATTTGGAAGTGGTCTATGCACTGTGCTAGCAACAAGAAGAAGAAGAAGACTGACTTTATTGTTCTCACACAGGAGAAATTGTCCTCTGCATTTGACCCATCCTGTTATTCAGACCCTCCAGGAATTCGCGATGTTGCGATTTGCAACTTCAACGCAACTTCAGGGCGGTGTTGCAATTTTGACCAATCACTGCAACTTTTCCACAATTTTTACCAATTTTGACCAGTCATCGGCGACGTATTCTGCCTTACTTCCGTGTGACGAAACAAAACTGCGGCCGTGTCCCCAGTTCGGAGCGTGGTTTGAAGGGGGCTCAGACTGCAGTCAAGGCGGCGCACACTTGCTCAGCCCTGAGTGCACTCCACGGACGGCATGGCCGTCTGCGAAATGCGACAGGTCTCGCAACTACGGGAAGCAGCCGCCGACTCCATTTTCTCCCGTACAAGAAGTAGCGCGCGGTGCATGCTGGGATATATGAGTGTGTGAAGCGTGCTTTTTCACGCGCTTGGTCCACGCCCCGATTTCCATGGAAACAACTGCGGTCTGCGAACGTGTGTTAACTGCGCATGGGACAAAAAAGAAATGACACACATGCCCTTCAAACCACACTCCGAACTGTGCACTCTGGGAACTGGGACACGGCTTCTAATGGCAAAGAAACATGTCTGCGGCGCCATTTGCCCACAAAAATAACAGCAAAAGACCGAAACAGTTCCCCCCCTAGTAGTCATTTATTTTCGATGTTGGTAAGGTTGTTTTAGGACCATATCTGTGATCTCTGTGTCCTTGTATTATTCTTTGTCAGTAATAACTCCGTATTCAAAATATTACTCAATTTTAATTACAAAAAGGGAAAATCACAACTATTTATCTCAACGTTCACTTCCTCCCGCAACAAAATCGCAACAAAAACCTTAAAAGCACCGCAACTTTCATCGCAACTTTTTGGAAAAGCTCGCGCAAATTCAGGCATTTTAGCCCGCAACAATCACAAAAAATGCCCGCGAAATCCTGGGGGGTCTGGTTATCAGGAGCAGCGGGCAGCACATGACTGCGCCCGGGACCATCTCCATGATCTTGTTGCTTAGGTTTGGTCAGGACTTCAGCTGGAGGATTTACCTATGGTGCATGTTTTTGGGTTGATGGGGGAAAACCGGAGTGCCCGGAGGAAACCCACCCAGACACGGGGAGAACATGCAAACTCTACACAGAAAGGCTCGGGCGACCCAAATCTTACAGCATGAATGCAGTTTAGGAGATTTTATGCTAGACAAAATATCCAAATCTCACCATATCCTCCTGAGACCCGCCCATTCATTTGTGTCCTTTATAGTGGACATCTTTTAAGTTTTGAGATAGACTCTAGTTTGTGGCTGCACTATGATTAAAATAATAATAAAATAAATTAATAATAATAATAATAATAATTATTATTATTATTATTATTAGCAGTAGCTCAGTTGGTAGAGCATATGTCTTGTGATCCCGGGGTTAGCGGTTCGAATCCCGCTCTTGACGGGTTGACCGCATATGATCCCAGCTCCCACAGATGAGCGCTGCCGTTGTGTCCTTGGGCAAGACACTTAACCCCACCTCGCCCGCAGTGTCTGGACACTGGTAGCCCCCATGGCAGAAGATACATCAAGGCCTGTTGTGACGTGTGGACCCACCACCCGCGGAAGGATTCATGGGGGCTGGTGCATTGTGTTCTGGGCAGCAGAACACTGCTTGGACTGCTGCCCCCGCGACCCAGAAAATGGAAAAGCGGAAGAAAATGAATGAATGAATGAATACATAAAAAAAATCTAAATAAAATACATACAAAAAATTTAAAAAAAAGATAAATAAAATACATAAATAAGTAAATAAATAAATAAATAAATACATAAAAAATTAAAATAAAACATAAAAAAATTATACATAAAAATACATAAATAAATAAATAAAACATTAAAAAGGAGTCTAAAATCTTTTTGAGGCGACTATAAACCCGACCAAAAAAATGTTTTTGTTAGGTTAGGTTTAGGTTAACTTGACATGGATTTAACACTGTTCCAGTCCATTACAGAGGACATGTTACAAAAATATGAATAAAAATAAAATTAACAAAATGTAAATGCTAAGGTGTTCATTTACCTCCAAATAGAAAATTAAAATAATAATAATAATAATTTAGATACACTTTTTTTCTTCGGGTCCCAGGAGTATATTATTTGATCATTTTCCCTTGTGTAATATATTGTTGTCTCCTCAGGTGTGGGACATTGTGGGCACTGAGCTGAAGCTAAAGAAAGAGCTGACTGGTTTGAATCACTGGGTCCGAGCTCTGGTGGCCTCGCAGAACCACCTCTACAGCGGCTCCTACCAGACCATTAAGGTACAGAAGTCACTCCTCAGCTTAAAGGCACACGGTTTAAAGGTCCCATGGCATGAAATTTTCACTTTCTGAGGTTTTTGAACGTTAATGTGAGCTCCCCTACCCTGTTTAGGGCCCCCCATGGTTAAAAGTTGTGAAATGTCTAAACTGAGCATTTGCGATCCCTTTCTGCGTTAGAAAAAATCAGAGTTCAAACGGGCGATTTTGAACAAGGAAACTTATTGACGTCAGCTCGAAAAAAGAAATGCAAATGCAGTTCCACCCCCGTCTGTCTGTACTCAGCGTCTGTGTAAATCACGCCCAGAGAGTTTGGACTGCGGAGGAGCTACGCAATGCGAAATACGTTTTTTTATTTGCCTGGAGGAACTTGCGAGTGTTTCTAGGCTCGGAAGTCCTTTATCTGAGCCTGTGGATATCTGAAACAGCAGTGGTTTAATTTTATTTTTTGTGGAAATGTGTTTATTTTTCAATGGAACGCTTCTCATCTCTCCCTCCGCGCAAAAACACGGAAGTGGGTCAGAGCGCACAGGGCACAGCTGAAAAGGAAAGAGTGGAGAGTTTGGCCACGCCCCCACCCTCTACTATAGGCCATCTCTTTTCTCCTCATTTGCATTTAAGCAACAACTCCCATAATGGAGTGTTCAGAGAGAGAGAAAAATTACTCTTTCTCATCTTATCTCTGTTTCTCATGCACTGAGTGTTGATTTTGAAGAAGGATTCATTTACAGTATTAGGGAACCATTAAGGAGCCATATAAAAGCATCAAGAAGTACCATGTCATGGGACCTTTAAATAACACATGTGAGGTGGCGATCAGTAGAAAGGTTATATATTGAACCTTCAGATATATTGTTGTGGGTGTATTTTGTATCATGTTGTGTAGTTATTCTGTGTGAGTGTGCACTGTGCCTGCTGTCACTCCTAAACTCTGGTAATTAGCTACAGCTCGGCGAATCGCTCCCAGGCAGATAAAGGAACAAGTGTACGCAGTAATTGGCTTTGTGTTGCCATTGTAAAACACCCTGAAATATGTGTGCGCTGGCAGGTGTGTACTCTGTGTGTGTGTGTGGGAGAGAAAGAGAATCAGGCACTAATGAATACCTCTGGGACAGGCTATCGAAGAAATGTCTGATGAACGCTGAAGCCTCCCTTACAGTTGGTGCAGCTTAATGAAATATTTTCGAAGCAGAAGTGACCGGAAAAAATATTGCCAAGATTTACTAAACAATCCCCTTGAACATTAAAGGGCCCATATTACACTACTTTCTGATCTGTGTTATAATCCTCATCAAAAACATACCTGGAGTTTTGTTTTGTTTTGTTTTGTTAGCTGTTAGCTTACTTGCATTACATGATTAGGGCTGGGTATCGCTCAAAATATTCCGATGCCGATACCAACATCGATACCTTCATTTCGATACCGATTCCTAACCAGTACCTTTTTCAGTTCCTATTTTATATTAAAGGTCCCATGACATGGTACTTTTTGATGCTTTTATATGGCTCCTTAATGGTTCCCTAATACTGTAAATGAATCCTTCTTCAAAATCAACACTCAGTGCATGAGAAACAGAGATAAGATGAGAAAGAGTCATAAATGTCACTCTGGAACACTCCATTATGGGCGTTGTTGCTTGAATGCAAATGAGGAGGACAGAGATGGCCTATAGTAGGGGGTGGGGGCGTGGCCAAGCTCTCAGCTCTGTGATCCACTTCTGTGTTTTTGCGCGGAGGGAGAGATGAGAAGCGTTCCATTGAAAAATAAACACATTTCCACAGAAAATAAAATTAAACCACTGCTGTTTCAGATATCCACAGGCTCAAATAAAGGACTTCCGAGCCTAGAAACACTCGCAAGTTCCTCCAGGCAAATAAAAAAACGCATTTCGCATTGCATAGCTCCTCCGCAGTCCAAACTCTCTGGGCGTGATTTACAGAGACGCTGAGTACAGACAGACGGGGGTGGAACTGCATTTGCATTTCTTTTTTCGATCTGACGTCAATAAGTTTCCTTGTTCAAAATCGCCCGTTTGAGCTCAGATTTTTTCTAACGCAGAAAAGGATTGCAAATGCTCAGTTTAGACATTTCACAACTTTTAACCATGGGGGGGGCTAAACAGGGTAGGGGAGCTCACATTAACGTTCAAAAACCTCAGAAAGTGAAAATTTCATGCCATGGGACCTTTAATTCTAGGAAAAAATTTAATTTCATTACACATTCTATTCCACATACTGGAGTTTATTTTCCGTTATTCGAGTTATTGAATATGAAGTTATTGAAGTAAATGAACAACAACACAACTGCACATCATCACATTATCACACACACACACACGCGCACACACACACACACACACACACATCTAACAGTTTTTCTTCAAGAAAATTAACATATAAGAAATAAAAAAAAAATCATTTAATAATCAGTTGTGTCACAAGAGTTAGATACAACAAAGGAAGATTATTTTGATTTAGTATTCATTTGGGGAAATTATTTTCAAAGAAACATATTCTTTATTTTTATGTTTAACTAATTTGAGTTAGAGAAAAGAGAGAGAAAGCCTGAGCATTTGAGCATTAAATTTTCAAATTAAGGAGATGAAATAAAATGATTTTCATTTAAAAATCCTTTGTGTCACGTTCTACTTTTGGAGAATTATCAACACGTATGAGTGAGGGGCACTCGAGGTGTGACAGAAGGGCTCAGGGGGAAACACTGCCATAAACAATAGTTACTCGCTAATATCCTACAGTACCGTTAACATACATAGGTAAACCTGCAACAACCTAGCTAGCTCCTACCTTAACAAACAAAGCAGATCAACGGAATTCGCGGAACAAACTTACCCGATGAAATATCAGACGCAGCGCTGTGCTCAGTACTTTCCGAGTGTGGTCGTAAAACGTCCTGTAGCTCTTGTCAGATATGCTGCACCGCGCAGTATTGGAGTCGGTCTTGCGAAAGTATAACCACGCTTTCAACTTTGGCATTTTTGTACGGTTTGACGACTCCGCAGCCAAGCTAATTGATTAGCTAACTTATAAGTTAGGTGAATCTCGCCTTGCCTGTGAACAAGGGGCGTGACCACGCTGTGTTTTTCATACACGCGGACGTTTCAGCCAATCTCAGGCGGCATTATCAGGCCATAAGCTCGCAGGCACGTATCTGAGCCACACGTGATTAACCTCTGGGTATCCAAACGTGGAACCAAAAGACGAGGCATATTTCGATACCCAGAAGAACCTAAGCATTTCGGTCGGTGCCATGAAGGAACCGAATTTCGATGCCCAGCTCTATACATGATATCACAAGGCGGAACAGAGCATTTTGAACTTTGCAGATGTAGAGAGACGAAAAAACTCAAACATGTGTGAATTAAACAAAACACAACATTATAACATGGCTCAAAGCTCACAAAAATACATTTTTTATAATTCAGGACCTTTAAGGGAGTTCATGAAGTATTTTCTTATTACATTATTTACATAAAATTATAGACAAGATTAGAGATTTTAATGTAATAGGCAAATACATGTGCTTGATATACAAGTTGTTTTTTAATTCATGCTGAAACTACAAAGTGTACAGTAGTTTCATCACATTTAATTCAGTTATTCTTCCTCAGATCTGGGACATCCGCTCTCTGGAGTGTGTGCATGTCCTCCAGACCAGTGGGGGCAGCGTCTACTCCATCGCTGTCACCAACCACCATATCGTCTGCGGCACCTACGAGAACCTCATTCACGTAAGCTACACCTGTGACTGAATACGCTCTGTTCACGCTTACGTCACAAACCAGGGAAATGTTTGGAAACATGCGACGAGAAAGTCCGGTGTAGTTCCCGACACTGGGCTCGCCTCCCGACCCACTGAAATAAGGCTACGTTCAGACTGCAGCCTGACCAAAAGTGACCCAAATCCGAATTTTTTCGCCCCTGTGCGACCTGTATCTGATCTTTTAATGACAGTCTGAATGACACAGATCTGATTTTTTCAAATGCGACCCAGGCCACTTGGATATGTGCTCCTAAAACCGATACATATCTGATCTTTTAGCATGTGACTTCAGTCTGAACGGCCAGGTCACATTCATCCGACCTACACGTCATCAGCAAGGGATTATGGGTCTGCCCCCTCCATATCTATGTACATATATTCAGCATAAAACAGATGGACATTATGCTCTGCCATCACAAAACTACTTCTTTCTGTCCGCACACAGACAGGTAAAGTGGCATTTCAATATTCTGTGCCTTCATCATGGAATAATTTACAAAAAGTCTTGAAATTACAAGAACTGACTTCAATAGTTCAGTTTAAATCTATGTTGAAAGGTTTGGAAATTAAATCTATAATTTGTAATTGCTTTTAAAGGCAAATTAACGTTTTTTTTTTTACAATCTGAGCCTTCTTTCGGCAATAAAACAAGTAGTTTTACTCACCCATAGCATTTTTCTGTCAATTGGAGCAGTATCGTAGAACTTATGTTGAGCCGTTCTGTTCTACTAATGATCCTGTATCCGTTAACATGGTGCTGTATCATATGCTCGGGGCATTACTTTGCGGTGTCCAAATAACACAAACTTTAGCACTTTTCAAATCATAGAAGCCCGATGTCTTAATGTAAGATTTCGTTTGAAGGAAAAGTGGCCTGTAATCCGAGATTTAGCCATAGTTTCGAGTAGATGAGGACGCCAGTGCGCATGCGCGGAGTGTGCTCTCAGCTCCCGGGACCCAAACATGAAACGCAAAGCTGAAAACTATGGATAAATCTCGGATTACAGGCCACTTTTGCTTCAAACGAAATCTTTCATTAAGACATCGGGCTTCTATGATTTGAAAAGTGCTAAACTTTGTGTTATTTGGAGACCGCAAAGTAATGCCCCGAATACAAATGCTAACGGATGCTACAACATAACTTTCTTCAAACAGCTCCAAATGACACGAACGTGATATGGGTGAGTCAAACGACTTCTTTTATTACCGAAAGAAGGCTCAGATTGTAAAATAACGTTACTTTTCCTTTAAGAATCCATTTTGTGATGTGTTCAAATGTCTGTGTGTAAATATAATAACTGTAACTGTAACTGTGCTGATGTCTTTGCCAGGACTCCCTTGAAAAAGAGATTATAATCTCAGTGGGACTTTCCTGGTTAAATAAAGGTTAGAAAAGAGAGAAGCAAGACTGGTACAAGTAGGCGCTTATAAATGTACACAAACATTCTCGTCATATGAAAATTGTGTATGAACTCAGTGAAGCGGCAGAGCACATAGCAATCCCACCACTCTTGTCTGCGACCCACACGTTCCTTTCTACGGACATTGCTGCCACTGCCCCACAAAACGCCGTGGCCAAAAACCTCGTCCTTCCCAATCTTAAATAAGTTGTACATGTTCTGGCTCCGGTACAACAGCAACTTTAAAATCTCCAGGTGCTCAATGCTAGTGTCCATGTTTAGGCTACTTCCATAAACACTGAGCACACTCGCTGCACGTGACGTCGCCGTGTCCTTCAAGGCGCATGCGGGACACTTCAGGGGCATTTTAAGTTCACACTGGAGATCACATACAAGTCGCATTTAATTGGAAATGTGAATAATGTTGCAAAAAAATTGGATTTCACAAAAAAAAGACTGCAAAAATACTAATTGAGCATTAGTCTGCAGTCTGAACGTAGCCTAAATGAGTGGTAAAATGAAGACTGCATACATATGTGCTGTTTGGAATAATCTTGACTTTGGCGCCCTCATCTCTTCTGATCGCATGCACCCAGTGGGGAAATGATGAAAACTGAGGTATAGTTGTAAGTGTTGATTAGCCGAACATAACGGAACACTACAATGAGTGTGTGCACATGGTATGATCGGGTTGGATTTCTCCAAATCCGATCCCGTTACTCAGCGGGTGGTCTCTCCTTAGATCCCAGTGCACATGAAGCTCGTGCAATCGGATGATGGTCCGCGACCTGGCCGGCTCCGCTACGCTATGTGGCGCTGTAGTCCAACTACTTCCGGGTGATGGCTACTCAATAAAAACACAACAAACTATGTGGCGGTTACAAAGACGGCGCTCGAGGAGTTTGACGGAGCAGCGTTGGTGTACGTGTTGTGCGTTCTTTCTTCACAGTCATGATTTCGTCTGAGTTTTCCGGCAACAATCGCTACTTATGACGGCGTCGGCGCCTCCTGCCACTTCCGGGTGAAATCCCTGGTGAAGATTCCCACGCATGCGCAGTACGCCGATCCGATCCGATCCGAAATAGTGCACAAGGCGGCACTGAGCGGATTGCTATCGGCCTAAGCCAGGGATTCCATTCGGATTGGGGAAACCAATCCCTATACGATCCTTAGCCTGTGAACATGAATCCGATACGATCCCAATCCGTTTGCAATCGGATTACACTTGTCCATGTGCGCGCAGTGAATGACATGGAGATGAAGTAAACTGGGCCATTTTCAAATTCCTAGATTTTGTCAGACTTACTACCACGAACAGAGCTGGAAGTTATCACATGTTTCCAAACGTCTTCCTGGTTTGTGACGTAAGCGTGACTAGAGTGTGTGTGTGTGATGTGTGAATGTTTTGAGCTGTCACATCACATTGTAGGGACTGAAATCTATTCCCTAAAACAGGCATGGGCAAACTACGGCCCGGGGGCCATATGCAGCCCGTTACGCTTCTTAATCTGGCCCGCCGAACTTGAAGAAATTATATTAATAAACCTTGTTAATGTTTTAAAGTTTTAATTTCCCTGCAATTGTGGCCTTTTCCAATAGTTGGCGCACTAGATACATTGACCTTTGTTGAGGTGCGGCGTTTTGCTCCACGTTTGTGCTTTACTCTTTGACCCGTCAGCCCTTCTGTAAAGATGAGCAGAGCTAAGAAAAGAAAAGAGGACAGAGAATGTCGAGGAGTGGACAAGTTAATATTTTTTCACCGAATATTTATCAGCTGCTGTATAGAGACTGTAGTGGTTTTTAAAGAATATAATATCAGCCATCACTTTGCCACAAAACAGTCAACGAAAGAACGAAAGATCCTGAAGGAGAACAGAACTTTCAGTGCTTTAAAATAGTAACTGTTAGTAATTTTTTTAAAAAGCTGTATTTTATTAATTAAATTTCCTGTGTTTTAAGAGTCATTTCAATAAATAGCTAAATACCGTGGAACTTGAAAGATGGACATTTTGTTGTATAGCTTTTGCTCATTTTTAATTGAAATAAAGCACATGGTTTCTACATATCCCATGTTTTTTTAGTGTTTTTACCAAAACACTAAATCCACCTGCTCCTGGTCCGGCCCTTCGGTCAAATTTTAGAATCCTTTGTGGCCCACGAGTCAAAAAGTTTGCCCACCCCTGCCCTAAAATCATGTAGACCCAACATGGATGTGTGTGCAGGTGTGGGACATCGAGTCGAAAGAGCAGGTGCGCACTCTGACGGGACACGTGGGGACAGTGTACGCTCTGGCTGTCATCTCTACTCCAGACCAGACCAAAGTGTTCAGCGCCTCCTATGACCGCTCACTCAGGGTAAGGCCTCCTCGCTTTATTTATCTTACTCATTATCCCGTGAGATTATAGTGCAGTGACAAAATATCATGTCATGTCAAGTTGTATTTATGAGGATTCATTTTATAATTGAACTACAGAGCTACAGTACTCTCAGTCAGTCCAAAATGTTAATAAACCTCAAAACAATGATGTTATTGGGATTTTCCATTCTCACTTGTTTATGTCTGTCTGTCAGAATAGTAAACAACTCAGAATGTGCAAATAAACATTTCTATCTTCTCTTTAAGAAGTTCTCAGTAGGGTTTAGGTCAGGTGATGAAGGGGACATGTTTTTACCAGCCCATAAAAGTACCCCACCTCCACCTTGCCAAAGTGGAGGTCTGTGCCCATTACTGATCCAGCCACGGGCCCATCCATCCGGTCTGTCAACAGTCTCATCTCATCAGTCCATTAAACCTTTGAAAAATCTGTCTTCACATCTTTCTTGTCCCAGTCTTGATGTTTCAGTTTATGTTTGTCTCTGAGCACTTAACTCCTTAGGCCACTCCCTCCTTTGTGAGAAAAATACACATCACCGAATATGCTTGAATCCAATAAGAATTCAAGTTTATACAGCTTGGAGTTGGAGAATATGCATAAAAATCATGATATATTCAAAATACCCAGTTGCCTAATAATTATGTACAGTGTTGGGAGTAACTCGTTACAAAAGTAAGTAATTACTGTAATGCATTAGTTTTTGGTGTAACGCAGTAATGTAACACATTACAGGGAAGAAAATCGGTAATATATTACTTGTTACAATGCCAGTAACGCACATTACAATGCATTTTTAACCTGCTTTGTTTTTGTGGGTTTTGCGTTTTCTTCATACAAAGTTCACGGATCACCGCGAGATCAGCTACTGAATCTGATAAGTCCACGCAGAACATTACATTTCATACAAAGTTCCGCGAGATCAGCTAGTGATATAAAAGTCCGCGCAGACCATTCCATTTCCTTTTACTTCATCTCGAACTGGCAGACTGACAAAGGATGACAGAACCAGAAGAATCGGCTAGTGCTAGCTCCTTTTCAAGATGGGCATATGCCCACTACTTTCACTTCGTTCAAAATAAGGACTCCAAGAACATTTGAGTTAAATGCACACTGTGTGTGAATCCCAAACCTCTTTCCACGTCGAAATGCAGTACAAGCAATTTGACGAAGCACTTGCAGAGGTGCCATAGCACCACGAAATGAGTCAGGAAAGGAGGGGATGGGACAGGGAACGATACAACCCAGGTGAAAGTCATAACACTTGAGAGATTTGCACTGTAGATTCCAAATCCTTATTTCCAGTCATTTTGGCGAGAGTAACTAAAGTAATGCAAAAGTAGTGTAATGCCTTACTTTTTATTTAGAGTAATATTGTAATGTAAGGCATTACTTTAAAATGACAGTAACAAGTAATAAGTAGTGCATTACACTTTTTGAGTAACTTGCCCAACACTGATTATGTACACGGTGATTGTGAAAACAGCACACCTCTGAACAGAGGGAGGGTGTGGCTGTACTGTCAGATATTTCTTAGTTTTTTTACATGTCAGAAATTTTTATTTGTCAATTTTGAGTTTACTATTCTGACAGATAGAAATAAACAAGTGAGAATGGAAAATGTTCATTTTTCATTTAGTTTAATAATGAGTAGGGATGTGCAAAATAATCGTCATGACAACGCATCGCGATACTAACTTTCACAATATACTGCATCGATTCTTCATGCCAAAAATCGATTTTTATTATTAATTAATAATTAATTAATTAATTAATTAATTAATAAATATATATATATATTTTTTTTTTAAAATAAATCCTATGCACTTTTTTCTTTGTGAAAGGGTATTGTTTGTTATGATGGTCGCTACCTCCAAAATGGCAAATGTTTGAACATCATTTTTTTGTTTTAGAAAAAATCCTATGCACTTTTTTTGTTATTGGTTTGGTTTATTTGTTTTTGTTATTCAATAAATTCAGTTGTGAATTGAGTTGTTCAGAGTTCTGTATCAATTGAAGACACTACCCAGATACACAGCCACTGATATTTAAGTTATCCTCTTTTTTTTGGTACATTTTCACTGAAGTATGTCCAATATATTGCAATGCATCGCAATAATTCAAGTATCGTGATGCATCGTGATAGTATCGCATCGTGGCATATGAATCGTGATTCGAATTGAATCGTGACTTCTTTGCCAATACCCACCCCTAATAATGAGCGTAATAATTCTGCACATTAATATTTGCCCAATAATTGTGCACAAATAGATTTTCTCCTCAAAAAGCCCAAACTTTACTTTTACTTTCTTAAATATTCAGGTTTGAGGTTTATTAACATTTTAGATTAACCGAGAGCACTGCAATTATAAAATGAATCCCCATAAATACAACTTGCCTAATAATTATGCAGTGTAAATGATAATTATGCTTCTTGAAAAGTCAATTTACTACTAAGACATGTGCCAGTACCCCCGTGACTGTTATAATCTGATGACACAATCCCATTCTCTATTGGATCCATTTATAAAGCTCTCATTTATAAACCTCAAGAAACATGCCTTCTCACTGTTAAATGTAAAGCAATACTATGGAACATTTCAGCCAAACCAAAAACACCTCTATGGAGACAAGCTGGTAGAGGATACTTTACCAGAAAAGATACATAGTGCATCTTTAATGAATTGAAATGAAAATTGGAAACATTATCAAACACTATCATGGGCTAAAAGTGTTTTGAGGACATACAAAATATTTTATGCATCACATCAACCTAATACAGTGGTACCTCACCTTACGAAAGACCCAACTCAAGTTACGAAACGCCTTCACGTTAAATTTTGGTCTCTAGATACAATTATTACAAATTCAAGTTACGAAACGCGAAATCTCAAAAATTCAAATAAAGCGCGCTCAGCCACACACATTATACGCTTTTCTCAGACTGGATTTAAACTTTTCTCACATTTGTCTCTCGTTTAAACACTCAAACTTTCATAGATTTTCAACAAAATTATTAATAGTGAAGTGTGGGGGGAAGGGGGAGGGGGGAGAAAACTGCGCTCTGACACGTGTGATAGCGCAGCATGACCCGGCGCGGAGCTGCCAGCAGGTCTAGACCTGGACTAAACCAGGACTAGACCAGGACTAGACCAGGTCTAGACCAGGTCTAGAGGAGGTCTAGAGGAGGCACGGTTTGAGCACGGGTCTCGTTCATGCGCTCAGACTGCGTGCGGTCCCCCTCGCTGCTCGCCTCAGCCGTGACTCGAAACGAAACCAGGAAATAGACCCGCGCGCGGCGCTTTAATCCACCTGGTCTAGTCCTGGTTTAGTCCTGGTTTAGTCCAGGTTTAGTCCAGGTTTAGACCTTGGTCTAGACCTGGTATAGTCCACGTTTAGTCCTGGGTCTACAGTCTCTACGCAGAACACAATGTTACACTATAAAAAAAAATTACACTATAAAAAAAAACTTGGATCGGGGCCTTGGAACGAATCAGGCTTTTTCCATTGAAATGGCTACTCAACTTACGAAAAATTCACGTTACGAAACCACTTCTGGAATGAATTAATTTCGTAAGGTGAGGTACCACTGTACTATTATCATTTGCAAACATTATACTGCAGTACTATTGAAGCATACTGAAGCAGGTCTGTACTGGGTGTGTTAAGTCTCATGGGCTGTTGTGTTGTAGGTGTGGAGCATGGACAACATGATTTGTACCCAGACTCTGCTCAGACACCAGGGCAGTGTAACAGCACTGGCCGTCTCTAGGGGGCGCCTCTTCTCTGGAGCCGTGGACAGCACAGTGAAGGTACCCACAAACCGAAACTATTGTCTTTTCTTCACAAAGAGTCAACCTAATGTAGACTGTGTTGAAATATTAACATTCAAAACGAGCCCTACATATTCTTCATTTTCTTAATGCATCCGGAGCATCCTAAATCTTCAGCGCTTTCAGTGGCCAAAGTGCAGTTTTGGTGTCGCGCCACGGCTAACAATAATTGATACGCTGCCGCCTTGCTCCCTGTTTTGTGGCCGTCAGGTTTTTTTAAAGGAAAAGTAACGTTTTTTACAATCTGAGCCTTATTTCGGTAATAAAACAAGTTGTTTTACTCGCCCATAGCACTTTGGTGTCATATGGAGCACTTCCAGAGATGTTTTAGATTTGCGATAGCCGTAGCGAGTTCTAGCCGTAGCTCGGGGCATATAATATATTCCCCGAGCATGTAATATGCCCCGTGCGGGCTCCAAATAACACAAACTTTAGCACTTTTCAAATCATAGAAGCTCGATGTCTTAGTCTACGATTTCGTTTGAATCAAAAGTGGCCTGTAATCCGAGATTTATCCATAGTTTACAGCTTTGCGTTTCATGTTTGGGTCCCGGGAGCTGAGAGCACAGTCCGCACATGCGCACTGGCCTCCTCATCTACTCGAAACTATGGCTAAATCTCGGATTACAGGCCACTTTTGACCAAACGAAATCGTAGACTAAGACATCGAGCTTCTATGATTTGAAAAGTGCTAAAGTTTGTGTTATTTGGAGACCGGAAACATGTGCCCCGAGAACTCACATTATGAAGATCGCAAATCTAAAACATCTCTGGAAGTGCTCCATATGACACCAAAGTGCTATGGGTGAGTAAAACAACTTGTTTTATTACCGAAATAAGGCTCAAATTGTAAAAAATGTTACTTTTCCTTTCATAATTACATGTAGACAACACCCAGCAATCTCATTTTGACCCTATCCTACAATATATCTGCACTGGGGCAAAACAGTTTTTACTTTATTACATGAAAAATGGGTACAGCGTCTTTAATGTGGTAGATTACCAGAGACATGATTTTTGGCTACATCAGTAACTTCTTGTTGTTCTTGTTTGATTGTAAATAATGCTGTTTGTTTGTGCCCCAGGTGTGGACATGTTAAGACGTCTTTATTCAAAACGGACCTTTTTATCAACGCTATCAGACGCTACAGGATCCAGTGTCCTTCTTTGGCATTTTTCCTGCAACACACTCACTATTTAGAGACGTATTGATCCCAGAGACGGGCGATGAGGACCGAGTGAGCGCTCACCAGTGCATTACAGTAACAGATAAACAGATGAACTGCCTTACAACTTACAGTATCCTACATACTCAGCCTGAGAAAGATTGTTTTATTTAATAACAGTGTCTGAAGTTTCAATACTGTATGTGTAAAGACTGCTTTTACAATTATTGGAGAGGACACTGCTCATTTTAAAGACAATTTTAACAGAAAGTGAACACTGAACGTTGAAAGCATGTCGACTTGTTCTCAAAAACAGCAGGTTATTTGCAAATATACATTATTACATTTAGGTTTTGATTGTGGAAATTGTTTAAACCATTGACCACAGCATTGACATTTCATTTTAAAATCCAAAACTTGCCCACTTCAGTTGTTGGTAGGACATAGTGAGATAAACTTGTTTTTATTATTCAAAACTCTAGCAATGATGGAATAGCAATAAGTGCCAACATATTACAACCCTGAATGCCAAGTCCTTCTAAAAGTTCTGTGAAAAAATATGATCTCACTTTATATAATGCATGTGGCATCAATGAAAAAGCGGGACATTTTCTAAATAAGTGCAACAATGGACAGGTACAGGACAACCAAAAGAGGGACAGGTGGTCACCCAAAGGACAAGGTCAGAGGCTGTTTCAGACTGATGTGTAACTTTTATTTATGTGTCCAAATGATTCTTGTCAAAGCAGTCTCTTTAAATTTCTGATGAAGATTTTATGCAAACATCTTATATTTTGTACCAGTGCCACTTTACAAATGTATAATAAGTGTGTATAACAAGAGACAGTGCCGATGACAGTTGCCATGACGATGATGGCTCACTATATATATCAAATCAGTTTTATATAGTGCTTTTCTGGACACACAGATGCGTTATTCGTTCACTCCATACTCGGTGGTAGTGTACTCTAGCGAGGCTGCCAATCTGCGCCATCGGCCCCTCCAACCACCACCATCACTCACTCACGCACACCCACACCCACTTTCATACTAGGCAATATGGGTGAAGTGCCTTGCCTAAGGACACAATGACAGGTTTTGCGACTGGAGCCCCACTGTGGCACCTGATTTTCCTCGTGGTCTCCCATCCAAGTACTAACCAGGCCCAGCTTTAACTTGTGAGAACTCGCAGGATCAGGTTTGACGAGCCGTTCTGGCCGCAGATATGTCCGAGCGGGACAGTGGACAGGCCCGGGCCCCTCAGCTTAAGAGTGCCATATGTGTGAATGAGCGCGGCCCACCTGCCCCCCTCTTCTGCGAGCCTGATCTGATGACTGTACACACACCTGCTACATTTAACCAATCAGAGACGAGCAGGAAGTGCCCATATTGGGTTGGACACGAGTGGATCAGACGCTGCAGAGTATTTGTAAATGTAAACATAGCTTTCTACTAATGTTGATGATGTGGTCTTGAGTTTTGGTGCACTTTGAGTCGATGCATAGCCTTGCAGAGGTCACAGTAAAGTTCTTGTGTACTGTATCATGTAAGCCTGAGTTACACTTCGGTCAATAAAACCTTTACAGATGTTATGCTTCAATCTAACTTTCGCAGTCTTCGTACCTTTTACTCAAAGGTCTATTACGTTAAATAACCTGCATCTTTTACAGCAAGAGCAGCTTAAAAGAACTTTAAAACTAGGCCTTGAATCTTTTCCAAATTCATTGTTTTGGGTCAGGAATTGTAAATGACACAGGATGTCCACAATCCTGACTCAGCGTGATGTTTTTCCTGTCTTTGCAACAGCTGCTGCCGTTTCATGGTTCCCAAAATGTGCAAGAATGTACTTTTTTGTTCTTAATATTCCTAAATTGTTCTAAATCAACATGTTTTAAGCTATTATCTAACATGATTTTGATTTCTTGTAAAGGTCTTTTTAAGCTTTAAAGGTCCCATGGCATGAAATTTTCACTTTCTGAGGTTTTTGAACGTTAATGTGAGCTCCCCTATTCTGTTTAGGGCTAAAAGTTGCTCCTCTATTCCTATTCCCCCCATGGTTAAAAGTTGCGAAATGTCTAAACTGAGCATTTGCGATCCTTTTCTGCGTTAGAAAAAATCAGAGCTCAAACGGGCGATTTTGAACAAGGAAACTTATTGACGTCAGCTCGAAAAAAGAAATGCAAATGCAGTTCCACCCCCGTCTGTCTGTACTCAGCGTCTCTGTAAATCACACCCAGAGAGTTTGGACTGCGGAGGAGCTACGCAATGCGAAATGCGTTTTTTTATTTGCCTGGAGGAACTTGCGAGTGTTTCTAGGCTCGGAAGTCCTTTATCTGAGCCTGTGGATATCTGAAACAGCAGTGGTTTAATTTGATTTTCTGTGGAAATGTGTTTATTTGTCAATGGAACGCTTCTCATCTCTCCCTCCGTGCAAAAACACGGAAGTGGGTCACAGAGCGCACAGGGCACAGCTGAAAAGGAAAGAGTGGAGAGTTTGGCCACGCCCCCACCCCCTACTATAGGCCATCTCTGTCCTCCTCATTTGCATTCAAGCAACAACGCCCATAATGGAGTGTTCCAGAGTGACATTTATGACTCTTTCTCATCTTATCTCTGTTTCTCATGCACTGAGTGTTGATTTTGAAGAAGGATTCATTTACAGTATTAGGGAACCATTAAGGAGCCATATAAAAGCATCAAGAAGTACCATGTCATGGGATCTTTAAGCCATGTTACCTCCCCAAAAACAGACCTGAAATGATTTTGTTTCATTCACACGAGTTTCCTTTAGTCTAAATATGCAGGTTGTTAAACGTGTGAATGAAACAAAACACATCTCCAGCCAGAGGAAGCATTATAACACATCAGATAGTTTAGAGCTCAGTAAAAAGATCTGTTTGGACGATGACCCCAGAACTACACGGAGCAGGTGAGTTTGTAGAGAACATTTATTTATTCAGAGCAGATGGGCAGAAGATGCAGTCGCCACAAGCACACGCCACGTCTCAGCCACACGCCTCACGCACACACAGACCCACAGTCACTGCAGAAGCACAGGCGCAGTCCAAACAAAACGGCAGCTCATCTCAGGAACAAAAATTAAAATCATTTTTAAAAAAACAAAAAACCCACAAGACTTCATCTGTGTTTTACACCATTTTTTCAACGTGAGCACCCGACCCCCCCCTGTCCCAGTGAGAAGGAGTAAACCGCTAGAGTGGACCTCAACATCATTTTTGAACAGCAGCAGTCTGAGCTAAAAGGTTTCAGAGCATTAAAGTCATTATTTAGCCATATTTAGTTTAGGTTCACATTAAAAATAGATCGGTGGATGGATTTTTTTATGAATTGGTGCCATAAAATATACTATAAAATAAAAATACCAGATCAAGCTGATGTGGGTGAGGACGATTACAGAGACATTAAAGGAAAAGTAACGTTTTTTTACAATCTGAGCCTTCTTTCGGCAATAAAACAAGTAGTTTTACTCACCCATAGCAGTTTGGTGTCAATTGGAGCAGTATCGCAGAAGTTATGTTGAGCCGTTCTGTTCTACTAATGATCCCGTATCCGTTAACATGGTGCTCGTATCATATGCTCGGGGCATTACTTTGCGGTGTCCAAATAACACAAACTTTAGCACTTTTCAAATCACAGAAGATCGCTGTGTCAGGGTAGACTTTTAGTGGATTCCAAAACGGCCTGAAACCCGATATGCAGCTATAGTTTCATTTGATGACGTCATCAGAGAGGACAGTGCGCATGCGTGAACTCAGCTGTTTTGTAAACACCGCTAGTCCGAAAGAAGCTAACACCGCTCTGAACTTTACTTTTCTGTTGCGATATCGGGTTTCAGGCCGTTTTGGAATCTACTAAAAGTCTACGCTGACACAGCGATCTTCTGTGATTTGAAAAGTGCTAAAGTTTGTGTTATTTGGACACCGCAAAGTAATGCCCCGAGCACTCACGCTAACGGATACGGGATCATTAGTAGAACAGAACAGCTACAACATAAGTTCTGCGATACTGCTCCATTTGACACCAAACTGCTATGGGTGAGTAAAACTACTTGTTTTATTGCCGAAAGAAGGCTCAGATTGTAAAAAAAAAAACGTTACTTTTCCTTTAAACATAAACCAGGTCAAAATCGTGCGTTTGAGCAGAACCGGGCTGGTTTTCAGGTCATGGATCTAGGTGCAGGTCTGTCCACTCTAGAGGTCTATTCTTTCTCACCAGGGATGACCTTTCAGCTGCTACAAATGATTTATTACTTTTCAGTTTTAAGTGGATGAATTCACAAATAAATTATGGTGCAGAAATGAAAAACACTATAAAAATGAAGTATATGCATAACAGAATTGCGTTTTGACACCAGTCGGCCATGTCAACGTTTGGTAAACACACAATTATATAAATATTTGTAATATATTTAGAAAATGTACATTTAATAACAAAAAGTCTAATGTTCAGTAAAGAATCTTTATATTTTCACTTACTTTTTGATCATAGTTGTCTCTATTTTTGTTTTGTAGCCTTTATACAAATGACTATCTGCATAACACCTTTACACCAATCAATTAGGCTATGTTTTGTTTCTTATAGTATATATATTTTTTTCTTTTATAATAAAATAAATCTACCCAAGCAGTCATTCATTTTCTAACACAGATTTGCATGTTTCCCTTTTGCAAAGGCCAGTTTATTGCATGGCTAACACTGACAATTAGCTGTTAAAGTGAATTATTTTTGCATCTATTCATGAAATATACGGAATATTTTAAACAAGTTTGCTGTTTCAAAAACAGTTTAATTTTGACATGCAAATCAGTGCACCTTTAACAGCACCATTATAATGAAGTCCAAAGAATCGTAAAAATGAAGAGAAAAAACAAACAATAATAATTAAAAATAAGTCCAAATAAACGCCATGGCTGTTTCTGGGCCAGTGAACCTAAAAATTGGAGGAAAAAAAACATACAGTTTGGTCATTTCTAGACTGGTGTTTTGGGCCAGACGAACAGTACTTTACAAAGCGAGTTAGAGTCGGACCGAAAATCACAAAGCAAGGCACATGTTTGGAAAAAAAAAGGAAAATAAACTTTTGAAAATAATACAAAAGCGAGTGTATTTTACACTGGACACATGTACAAATGTAGGCAGAAACAGACTCCTGGAGGTTCACCAGCTTAGAGCACTAAAGCGTGGAGAAGCAGAACACTATCTGTAAAACAGTCTCTGAAACACGTCATAAACACACCTCTTCTGTAGAATCTCTATGTCACTTCATTTGAATAGCACAAGGATCTCTGGAGAAGGAGACGTGAGGGACGCTCCTTCTCGCTTCGTCTTCACACATTTTATTTAACATCCCAGAAAGTGGCTGTCATAGCAACACACAGTCTCGTAACCATGGTGATGGCGACGATGAGGGTGGTGGGGATGGTGATGTAGATTGTCATGGCAACACGAGGTGAGTGGTTGGTGGAGTAACAGGAGGAGGAGCAGCAGGAGGAACATGAGAGGAGGAGATGGACCAACCCCGGCTCCATAAAACAGAACTCAAAACCGTAAAGTAGTTTTTACTTGGTACGGCATTAGGGCTACCTAACGTTTAGTAACTGAACAGCACAACAAAATGACTTTTATGACTCTTAAGAAGTTAAAGAAAACCTGTATTTGTCAGTTTAAACTTGATGGCCACGCTCTCCTCCAGCTGCCTCCTCCTCCTCCTCCTCCTCCTCTCTCCCTTGTGTTGTGTATATTCTGTGCCAGTCGGTGCCTTGTGCTTCTCCTGTTTTCCTTGAAGAATGTGCCGGAAGCAACGTGACAAATGAAAATCCTGTAAAGTTACCACCCACTCACCCAAAAGCGCCTCGGGAGCTCCATGGTCTCATTTGGTCACAAAGAATATTCTGTTTTTGTTTTTTTCTTTTTTGTTTTCCACCGATTCATTTACATCGTCACAACACCAGAGGTCACCATTCCACACATGAACCAAGACATCAAACCAAAGAGCTAGATTCATATTGTATATTATATCTATATTTATATATATATTACTGTGCTAATGCAGAACTTTGTCAAGTAGATATAAACTCTCCATGCTTTAAATGTACACATACCATGTTATGGATCATTACATTAAGCTTTGTTGATAGTTCATCCATAATTCAGTTCTTAAAAGACATGTGATTGTGGTCCCATTTTTTGCATTCCTTCCTTCATTTTTTTTTTGTTTCATGATTTACCTCTCTCATCATCCTTTTTTTCTTCCACTCCGTCCTGCTAAAGTCTGTATTTCAGGCAGAGGGAACAGGAGAGACTGAGAATGGACTTGTGTCCCAAGTCTTGTGGCATCTCTGTTTGTGTAGTTGAAATCCCACTCGTACTGCAGCGTTGCCATGGAGACATGGAGGCAGTATTCACAGTTACTCCAACATGGCGTCCAGCTGGTCGGCGAGGTCGTCGAACATGCTGCCGATGTCGTCCAGGATGCTCACTGTAGACTTCTGCTCTGCGATGGAGCTGCACAGGGAAACAAGAGCGATCAGTGACACAAGTGTTAGGGCTTTATTAGAAACAAATAACAGAATTCTAACAATGTGCTCACTCCAAATCAAGCATTTACTCACAGTAAATGTCCAGAGAGTCAGGCCAATTGACTAGCTGTTATTTATGCTTTATGTTTGTTTGATACAGATGAAGCATTGTGATTTCTTCCATAAAAATGACTTTGCTACTTTATTAAATCAAAAACATGGAACATAATTAAGCTTCAAATAAGAATGTGATTGAGAAGGAAAATTTACAACCCATAGGATATTGGGCACAGGGCAGAGCATTCTAGCAGTGTTACATGAGAATCACTTCACACTAAATTTTGCAACTCAGAGATCTATGAGTGCACATGGTAGGATTGGATCAGGATTGGATTGTTTTTTCACACTTGCTCGGCGGGTGGTCTGTCGTCCAATCCGAGTGCACTTGCATGTCGCGCAATCAGATTCAGGTCAGCGACCTGGCCGGCTCCGCAACGCTATGTGGCGCTGTAGTCCAACTACTTCCGGGTGATGACTGCTCAATATAAACACAACACAACACAGATATCTGGCAGTAACTGCGATGGCTTTTCCAGGAGTTTGACGGAGCGGCATTGGCGTACTTGTTGTGCTTTCTGCAGAGTTAGGTTGTTCGTATGAACGACAAAACAGCGTTTTTGGTTTCTTTAATACGACACGAACTGTGTTGTCGGCGTTTGATATTACAAGCAATCGAGGACAATGAAAATTACGAGGACTGGGACCTTTACCGCATATGTTTTAATCATGTTCTGCCTTGTTGTTTTTTGTTGCTTGCATCTTTTGTGCCACAAATAAAGGCATTAAATTTGTAGCTATGGGTTTATCGTTCATTTATGTAAGGTCTGGGGTAGTGAAATTACAACTTAAGTAAATTTCCACACTGATTTTTAATATTTACAAGTTATACAACAGTTTAAAAAAAACACACACACACTCTTCTGATACTATAAGGTCACAATAGATAACTCAAAATGTTTGTAAAAGTGCCCTGTGCGTCATTTCAAAAGTTTAAAACTCCGTGCACAGCTTCCAGGTGCTGGTAACAACAGGAACATTGAATAATTGTCTCTTCTACAATCTTTCTACTAAAAAGAGTGTGTGATTTTAGTTTAGTTTAGGTCCCAAGTTTGTGTGAGTATTATCTGAACCCCTCTGTGCTGCAGGCTCTGTGTACAGATGTGTGTAGATGTGTACAGATGTGTGTATATGTGTACAGATGTGTACAGATGTGTGTAGATGTGTACAGATGTGTGTAGATGTGTGTAGATGTGTGTATATGTGTACAGATGTGTGTAGATGTGTGTAGATGTGTACAGATGTGTGTATATGTGTACAGATGTGTGTAGATGTGTACAGATGTGTGTATATGTGTACAGATGTGTGTAGATGTGTACAGATGTGTGTATATGTGTACAGATGTGTACAGATGTGTACAGATGTGTGTAGATGTGTACAGATGTGTGTAGATGTGTGTAGATGTGTACAGATGTGTGTAGATGTGTACAGATGTGTGTAGATGTGTGTAGATGTGTACAGATGTGTACAGATGTGTACAGATGTCAGCAGACGTCTGTAACAGTGTGCGCGCTCACTCGTCATGACGTAGGATCTTGTCCTCCACGGCCTGCAGCGCTGCAGCCAGAGAGGCACTGGTCTCCTCCAGCTTCTGCTGCACCAGGGCGTCCATGCTCAGGTCGGCGTTGGCGTTGGCTGGAGACGGCGACAGCCCTGTGCTGCCCTGTGTGCCCATGCCACTGTCCACAGACACGCCCCCGATGGAGGAGCGTGGCGGTTTGACGGGTGGGGGCGTGGGGCTAGGCGTGGCCGGTGTGGGCGGAGTCTGTGGTGTGGGTGGAGTTTGTGGTGTGGGTGGAGTCTGTGGTGTGGGCGGGGTGTGTGCGTTGGGTATAGGGCTGGGAGACTTGGTGTTGGGCGGGCTGGCGGTGTTGGTCTGGTTCAGTAGTGGAGGGGACACCATAGAGTGCGCTCTGACAGGAGCGGGGGCGGGGCTGGGCATGGGCGGGCTGGTCGTGGAGTGCAGCAGTTTGGCAGGTTTAGGCGCTGTGGGAGGCGGTGCTGGTTTAGGGGAGACAGGTGGAGGGATCTTCTTGCCTTCAGCTAGAAACAAAGAAAGAGTAGGGTAAATATCATGATGACATTGTATTGTTTGAATGTTTTATAATGTACTTGAATGTTAATAATATATATATAATGTACTTATTGTATTTGCTCTGATATCAGTGGTGTTACCTGGGCTGTTATCAGTCCCCGGTCCAGGCAGTGGGACCCTCCGGTTGGACCCTGGTTGTCCCTGTGGCTGGTTCATGGGTGCTCCCTGCCTCCTTATCTGAGCCACCACAGGTTTGGGGGATACCGGGGGCTTGGGTTTCCTCAGTGGAGCTCCCTCACCCTCCACCTGTGTGCTCTGGTCCAGACTGTCTCTCCTGGGGGGTGGTCCCATCTCCCTCTGGGGCTGCTCTGTAACTCCCTCCACCACAGACCTGCGTTTCACCATACCTGTGCCGTTCTGATAAGGGACGGGCTGGGTGGTGTTGGGCGCCTGGGTCATCTCTCCGTTGGCGGTGTTGAGTTCCGCGTAGCCCTCTGGTTCCTTGTCACGGCTCTTGGGGCGGCGCTTGACAGTGGAGGACTCCTGCAGGGTGAAGTCTGTGCCGTTGGGCTGGCTCTTCCGACGTCGGCGCTTCAGGGTGGGCGTGGTCTCCACACTGGGCACTTCCTCCTGGCGATACTCTGCCTCTGTGTGGGCGAGCTCCCGGTCCCCCTGCAGACACACACAAAATACACACTAACGGGAAAATTCATACATTCAAGACAAGGGGTGATTTTTGCACATACATTCAAAAACATCAACATCTGCTACAGTCATAGATTAGACATTTAAAGCGTACAGACACAAGCTATGAAATGTACTGTACACATTAAGATCATAGTGCTAATGTTAGGCCCAGCAGTATTTGGACATTTATTTCATCACCATCAGAACACAAACGCTGTGTGGTAAAGGAAAAGTAACGTTCTTTACAATCTGAGCCTTATTTCGGTAATAAAACAAGTTGTTTTACTCACCCATAGCACTTTGGTGTCATATGGAGCACTTCCAGAGATGTTTAGGTTAGCGTTAGCCTAGCGCGACTTCTAGCCATAGCTCGGGGCATATAATATATTCCCCGAGCATGTAATATGCCCCGTGCAGTCTCCAAATAACACAAACTTTAGCACTTTTCAGATCATAGAAGCTCAATGTCTTAGTCTACGATTTCGTTTGAGTCAAAAGTGGCCTGTAATCCGAGATTTAGCCATAGTTTACAGCTTTGCGTTTCATGTTTGGGTCCCGGGAGCTGAGAGCGAAATAAACTGTGACTCCGCACATGCGCACTGGCGTCCTCATCTACTCGAAACTATGGTGAAATCTCAGATTACAGGCCACTTTTGACCACACGAAATCGTAGGCTAAGACATCGAGCTTCTATGATTTGAAAAGTGCTAAAGTTTGTGTTATTTGGAGACCGCAAACATGTGCCCCGAGAACTCACATTATGGAGATCGCAAATCTAAAACATCTCCGGAAGTGCTCCATATGACACGAAAGTGCTATGGGTGAGTAAAACAACTTGTTTTATTACCGAAATAAGGCTCAGATTGTAAAAAAACGTTTCTTTTC
Source organism: Paratrypauchen microcephalus (assembly GCA_036785185.1). NCBI lineage: Eukaryota > Metazoa > Chordata > Actinopteri > Gobiiformes > Gobiidae > Paratrypauchen > Paratrypauchen microcephalus. Next base: position 2,162,143 of record JAVJIX010000154.1, on the reverse strand, counting down.
CTTTAAACTCACATGGTAATGATGGTATAGTTTAGTTAGTGAAGTCTATAGGGTATATACTACATTTAGCAAATATAATGTTTTTCTGTCAAGATTCATGTATGTATTCATGGCTGATGGTTCAGTCCTGCTCTTGTGATGCATTCTGTCTGAACACACTGTGAGAGATTGTGTTTGATACTAAAACAAAATGTGTATGTTTCACTTTTATCATGTCCAAATACTTCTGAGACAAACTACAAAAAGTGCTACACAGTGGTACCTCACCTAACGAAAGACCCAACAAACGAAAATTCCAAGTTACGAAACGCGAAATCTCAAAAATTCAAATAATGCGCTCAGCCACACACATTATACGCTTTTCTCAGACTGGATTTAAACTTTTCTCACATTTGTCTCTCGTTTAAACACTCAAACTTTCATAGATTTTCAACAAAATTATTAATAGTGAAGTGTGGGGGGAAGACTGCGCGCGGACATGTGTGATAGCGCAGCATGACCCGGCGCGGGGCTGCCAGCAGGTCTAGACCTGGACTAAACCAGGACTAGACCAGGTGGATTAAAGCGCCGCGCTCGGGTCTATTTCCTGGTTTCGTTTCGAGTCACGGCTGAGGCGAGCAGCGAGGGGGACCGCACGCAGTCTGAGCGCATGAACGAACGCATGCAAGAGCCGTGGTGGTCTAGACCTGGTCTAGATCAGGTCTAGAGGAGGCACAGTTTGAGCACGGGTCTCGTTCATGCGCTCAGACTGCGTGCGGTCCCCCTCGCTGCTCGCCTCAGCCGTGACTCGAAACGAAACCAGGAAATAGACCCGCGCGCGGCGCTTTAATCCACCTGGTCTAGTCCAGGTCTAGTCCAGGTTTAGTCCAGGTTTAGACCTTGGTCTAGACCTGGTATAGTCCAGGTTTAGTCCTGGGTCTACAGTCTCTACGCAGAACACAATGTTACACTATAAAAAAAAGTTACACTATAAAAAAAAAACTTGGATCGGGGCCTTGGAACGAATCAGGCTTTTTCCATTGAAATAGCTACTCAACTTCTCAAAAATTCACGTTACGAAACCACTTCTGGAACGAATTAATTTCGTAAGGTGAGGTACCACTGTAGTTATAAATTATTAATAGGCAATATTATATTTAGCAAAGAGTCGAGGCTATAGAAAAGTAGCAATAATAGGCTAGTATAGAAGAGAGAAGAGAGAAGATAGATGAGGAGGACATGGGACAACACAGAATGTTCTACCATCCCATTTCATGAAAAGCAGTGGCATTTTCTGAAATGCAATTAAAACTCAAACGCTTTAATTGGCCTTATTTCCCCACACAAACAAACACACATTAGATTTCTCTGTGGTGACCATCTTAGCTGCAGCACTGGTTTGTCAGAGTAAAACAGCTGCTAATGCATGCACTTTTTCAAACGCCGTAGTTATGATGGTCAGAGGTATAAACCCAGCCAACAACATAGGTGCTACTTATTATAAAATAGTTGCTCATTAGGGTTTTCAACACCCATACACTCAAAACACCCTTACGCTCAAACGGAACATAAATATGACATTCATAAACATCACGTGAAGAAGATACAAATGCTACTTATACCATGGTTTGGCTGTTATAGAGGTGTGTTTTTCCAATCACGATATTTAAAAGCACACAGACTGTGTTAAGAACTTAGAAACTGTCAGCTAAATAATACAGCTACATTAATACAGTGGTACCTCACCTTACGAATGACCCAACAAACGAAAATTTCAAGTTACGAAACACCTTCATGGTAAATTTTGGTCTCTAGATACGAAAGAAAATTCAAGTTACGAAACGCGAAATCTCAAAAATTCAAATAATGCGCGCTCAGCCACACACATTATACGCTTTTCTCAGACTGGATTTAAACTTTTCTCACATTTGTCTCTTGTTTAAACACTCAAACTTTCATAGATTTTCAACAAAATTATTAATAGTGAAGTGTGGGGGGAAGGGGGAGGGGGGAGAAAACTGCGCTCTGACACGTGTGATAGTGCAGCATGACCCGGCGCGGAGCTGCCAGCAGGTCTAGACCTGGACTAAACCAGGACTGGACCAGGACTAAACCTGGACTAGACCAGGACTACACCAGGTGGATTAAAGCGCCGCGCGCGGGTCTATTTCCTGGTTTTGTTTCGAGTCACAGCTGAGGAGAGCAGCGAGGGGGAGCAGGTCTAGACCACCGCGACTCTTGCATGCGTTCGTGGGTCTCGTTCATGCGCTCAGACTGCGTGTGGTCCCCCTCGCTGCTCTCCTCAGCTGTGACTCGAAACGAAACCAGGAAATAGACCCGCGCGCGGCGCTTTAATCCACCTGGTCTAGCCCGCGCCGGGTCATGCTGCGCTATCACACGTGTCAGAGCGCAGCCCCCCCCCCACACACACACTTCACTATTAATAATTTTGTTGAAAATCTATGAAAGTTTGAGTGTTTAAACGAGAGACAAATGTGAGAAAAGTTTAAATCCAGTCTGAGAAACCAATCAGGACGCAGAACACAACGTTACACTATAAAAAAAGTTATACTATAAAAAAAAACAAAACTTGGATCTGGGCCTTGGAACGAATCAGGCTTTTTCCATTGAAATAGCTACTCAACTTACGAATTTTCCACGTTACGAAACCACTTCTGGAACGAATTAATTTCATAAGGTGAGGTACCACTGTACAGTAATTGACCATGATATAAGCAGTTTATGCAAATGAGAGGAGCCTTAGCGTATGCAGTAATTGCTCAAGCGGCTTTAAGCCCCAGTGGCTGTTCTCAATTAACAGTTTTATCAGTATTACTTTTATATAATACATACAGTATAACACATGCATGTGTGATCAGTACACAATTAATGCGGTGTTATTTTTATCCAAAGTATTTTTCACATCGAAGACTTCAGACATAAAACACACAAATACATGAATATGTTTAGTTAAGAGGAAAATAGTGCGACACATGAATGCAGTTTAGCAGCGTCTGAAATGTGAAGAGCAGCACAACTTGAGGAAGGTGTACAGTACCATGCAATCAACAATAAAAACAAACATTCATATTGCAATAATATTACTTTATTTGGATCAACTGTGATATGACTGAGGTCAAATCTGGGTCCAGTGCAGTGACATTCACCGCTGTGTACTCAGGTTTGTTAACTATGTTCTCTGTATCTTCAGTCCTTATGGCTGTTTTGAATAACTTTAAAGACTCCTATATTTACCCAGCTGAAAACAACAGTATATCTGCCACAGGAGTAAGTGCACTGTGCGTCAGGCTGTTGTGATGCACATTTTAAAAGCAGCTCTCTGGCTCACGCTGAGTGGACCGCTCAGGTCAGTGTTTACACCTCACCTCAACTTGACCACGATCACAGGCACGAGCTTTAAACCAGACTTAAACAGCATTATAGCAATACAGATGATGATTATTGTAATAATAATAACAATAATAATAATGTTGTTGTTATTATTATTGCTTCTGTGATGCAACATTTAACATGCAGCCCCACAGAGAAGAACAAGACGTCACCAGCGATGCTCAGAGGCGTCATGGGGTTAACATGCACAACAGACTCAATATATTGTGACATGCTGCACAAATATATGGACAAAGAGAGTAGTCAGGTAGATGGAAGTAAGAGAGAGAAAGAAGTAGTAACATTTAGCAATAGTTACCTGTCCTTCGCCTTCACCACGCCCCTGCCGTCGGATGGTCATGCTGCCCTCATCAGCAAACGGGAGGTTTTCAGATGAGCTCCCACTGCCACTGCCAGCAGAGCCCGGGTGAGGCGAGGAGGGAGGGATGGGTGAGGAAGGGGGGATAGGCGAGGACGGGGGGTAAGGTGAGGAGGCAGGCTGAGGGGAGGAGAGGGGTTGAGGGGAGGAGAGGGGCTGAGGGGAGGAGAGGGGCTGAGGAGAGGCCAGCTGGTTGGGGGAGGCCGCTGGTGGGACAGCATTGGGGGTGAAAGCGGTCAAAGGCTGCTCTCTCATGGCTGCAGCCACCAGCTCTGCAGTGACGGGGCCGCTGATGGTCCTGCGTCTGTTCACCACCTCGCCATCCAGACCCACTGTCTCACGACCTTTACCCACCTGAGGGGCACAGAGTACAGCGAGGTCAGTGATGTCTGCAGAATAAACCAACAGGAACCACTGCATACTTTTAAACTAAATGTTCTCAGAGACAACTTTTGAAATGTGAACCGTACCTGCAAGAAATTCTTCTGCAGCGCTATCCCTTTAGCGCCGCCCCCAATGGAAGACATCTCCAACATGGCGGCTATGCTCTTCACGCTGCCCATACTGGTGGTCTCGACCACTCCCCCGCTCTCCACAGACATGCCCAGATCACTGGCCCTCCTCTGCTGGTGGTAGGGCACGTCCAGCATGCCCCCCGTGGTGCTGTGGGTGGGCTGCGGTGTGGTGGCCTCACACAGGTTTGAGCTAGAGCTGGAAATGGCTGAGCTGGAGCGTTTGGGCGGAGGAGGAGGAGGGCCCTTCTTCTTCTGTCGGAGGGCAATGGATTGAGTTTTGGTGTGATTTAAAGTCTTCTCCTGGTTGCGAGCTGAATGGCTCCGGCTGACGCGGTGAGTGACGGTGGCGTATTTAACTCCTTCTGGTCGGACTGCGGTTGAGTTCTGGACTATCGTTTGGTCACACTCCCCATCGGACGCAGCGTGGCGGTTCAAACTGCGCGCACGTCTCATTTGAAGCGCCTCCTCACTTTCCTCCTCGGACACAGCCTGCTCTGGGGGTAGACACAGGACTGGGACTTGTGCGTTCTCCTGGACTTGTGCTGTCTGCTGGTTACAGGGCGCTCGATGTGTGGGGGACTGTGGAGGTTGGGTTCTTGGAGACTGCGGTCTTTCCCCCTGACTGAGCTGAGGAGAAGTTCTGGGTTTGGCCTGCGGGGGGGCTGTACTCTGAACTGAAGAAGTGGAAGAGGAAGAGGAGTTTCTGGTCTTGGTGGGGGTGTGAGGCGGAGTGTAAGGGGGGGCAGGCTGGGAGTGAGAGTGTCGGTGTTTGCCCTGTGAGGACACACTGCCCCTATGGGAGGAGGAGGAGGTACTGCTCTGACTGCTCTGCTGCCTCATGGTGCGTGCCTCTTTTTTGGGCGGTCCGTGGTTGACTGTGTCGTCATGGTCCCGGCTGAGGGTGCGTGTGCGTGGGGCTTTCACCTCCGGTCCTGGGTGACTCATGGCATTCTGGAGCTCCGTGCTCAGCTCACTGTCCTGGAAGGTGCTCATTTTAGGAGATATCAGCTCTGCAGAAAACAAAAAATATCTTTTGAATTTCTTCTCTAAAACTACTGGGAGTTTTACTATTATTAGTTTCTTCTCTACACGCAGCAAGAATGTTGAGAGGAGAGGTGCATTGTGGGAATGTTTGGTAAAGTAACCCTGGATTATGAATTACATTTTATTATTACAGTTTTCAATTGAATTATTACTGTGTACAGCCTAATATTGTTTAATGAGTCTACATAGAGATCTTATGAACAACATGGTTTATTTCAATGTGGCACTAAGCTACACTCAACAAAAATATAAACGCAACACTTTTGTTTTTGCTCCCATTTTTCCTGAGATGGACCCAAAGATCCAAAATTCACTCCAGATACACAACACTACCATTTCTCTCAAACATTGTTCACAAATCTGTCCAAATGTGTGACAGGGAGCACCTCTGCCCCGCCGAGACAATCCACCCCACCTCACAGGTGCGCCACATCAAGATGCCGATCCGACATCATGACCAGTGCACAGGTGCGCCCCAGACTGCCCACAATAAAAGGACACCCCGAAATGTACATTTTTTTTGCTTTATTGGGGGTCTGGGGACTCAGAACCAGTCAGTATCTGGTGTGACCACCATTTGCCTCATGCAGTGCAACACATCTTCTTCACATAGAGTTTATCAGATTGTCAGTTGTGGCCTGTGGAACGTTGGTCCACTCCTCTTCAAAGGCTGTTATGGACGAAGAACACAGGTGCATTTTATTGATGGCATTTTGAATGCACAGAGATACCGTGATGAGATCCTGAGGCCCATTGTTGTGCCATACATCCATGAACATCACCTCATGTTTCAGCAAGATAATGCACGGCCCCATGTTGCAAGGATCTGTACACAATTCTTGGAAGCTGAAAATGTCCCAGTTCTTGCATGGCCAGCATACTCACCGGACATGTCACCCATTGAGCATGTTTGGGATGTGCTTGACCGGCGTATACGACAGCGTGTACCAGCTCCCACTAATATCCAGCAACTTCGCACAGCCATTGAAGAGGAGTGGACCAACATTCCACAGGCCACAACTGACAATCTGATAAACTCTGTGTGAAGAAGATGTGTTGCACTGCATGAGGCAAATGGTGGTCACACCAGATACTGACTGGTTCTGAGTCCCCAGACCCCCAATAAAGCAACAAAAAATTGTGAGCAGTCTGGGGTGCACCTGTGCACTGGTCATGATGTCGGATCGGCATCTTGATGTGGCGCACCTGTGAGGTGGGGTGGATTGTCTCGGTGGGGCAGAGGTGCTCGCTGTCACACATTTGGACAGATTTGTGAACAATGTTTGAGAGAAATGGTAGTGTTGTGTATCTGGAGTGAATTTTGGATCTTTGGGTCCATCTCAGGAAAAATGGGAGCAAAAACAAAAGTGTTGCGTTTATATTTTTGTTGAGTATAATAAAGGTGCATTATGCAACTTTTCAGGTACAGTGTCTCCATGAAGATGTTATTGTTTTCCCTGGATTTTTTTATTTTATTTAAACCTTTATTTAACCAGGGAAATCCCATTGAGATTAAAAACCTCTTTTTCAAGGGAGCCCTGACCTAGAGGCAGCAAAAAGACAATTAAAACACAATTAAAATGACATATAAATTAGTTAAAATTACATATAAATTAGTTAAAACAGGTACAATTTATGGAGGCTGTTTCAAGAGCTCTCAGTCTGGATTTAAAGTCATTCAACGAGATAAATTCTGTTCATTTCCAGTCCTTTTGCAGCTTGTTCCATGTCGAGGGGGCAGAGAAGACAAAAGCCCTTTTTCCCAACTCTGTGCGAACAAACGGAACAGAGAGCAACAACTGAACATTTGAACGCAAACCATAAGAATCAACACTTCTCTGTGTGATTAAGGTACATATGTAGGAGGGAAGTAGTCCAAGCATGGCCTTGTAGATAAAAGTGTACGAATGAGTCAACCTCCTAGTGGACAAAGAAGGCCGCCCCACTGGAGAGTACAGTTCACAGTGGGGGGTCAAGGTCCTACAGTTAGTAACAAACCTCAAAGCAGCAGATACACAGAGTCAATCTTACTCAGACATTTTTAACCTTAAAAGAAAAACATAATTTATTTCGGAATAAAAAACCCAATTTCAATTTGAGTTTCTTCACAAGATTGTCAGTGTGGGGTTTAAAAGTCAGGGTGTCATAGATACCAAGATACCAAGATGTTCTTAATTAATGTTCTTAATGTTCTTAATTTAACTTGTGCAAAGTTACAGGTCAACTCTGTGGAGAGGCGAGCCCCAGAGTGCATCTTTTTCAGGGTATTTTTCAGCAATAAAAACACCTGATACTGAATAAATGCTAGAAAGATACACCAACTCACATAAAATCTCAGCCCTATATCCAAGCTAAAAGCTTTAATTTGGTCATCATTGCATTTTACAAAAATTAAACCTGTACAGAATTTGCAATATGGTCAAATGTAGACACAAGACACAACCAAATCAGTGAGGCACCACCAGAATTATTATAAGCTGACTTCACTTTTCCATCTAATAGTTGTGCACCCAACAATGTAAGGATCTTTCAATTCTGACATTAAAGGAAAAGTAACGTTTTTTTTTTACAATCTGAGCCTTCTTTCGGCAATAAAACAAGTAGTTTTACTCACCCATAGCACTTTGGTGTCAATTGGAGCAGTATCGCAGAACTTATGTTGAGCCGTTCTTTTCTACTAATGATCCCGTATCCGTTAGCGTGAGTGCTCGGGGCATTACTTTGCGGTCTCCAAATAACACAAACTTTAGCACTTTTCAAATCACAGAAGATCGCTGTGTCAGCGTAGACTTTTAGTGGATTCCAAAACGGCCTGAAACCCGATATCCAGCTATAGTTTCATTTGATGACGTCATCAGAGAGGACAGTGCGCATGCGTGAACTCAGCTGTTTTGTAAACACCGCTAGTCCGAAAGAAGCTAACACCGCTCTGAACTTTACTTTTCTGTTGCGATATCGGGTTTCAGGCCGTTTTGGAATCTACTAAAAGTCTACCCTGACACAGCGATCTTCTGTGATTTAAAAAGTGCTAAAGTTTGTGTTATTTGGACACCGCAAAGTAATGCCCCGAGCACTCACGCTAACGGATACGGGATCATTAGTAGAACAGAACGGCTCAACATAAGTTCTGCGATACTGCTCCAATTGACACCAAAGTGCTATGGGTGAGTAAAACTACTGAAGGCTCAGATTGTAAAAAAAACGTTAATTTTCCTTTAAACTTTAACGAGGGACTTTAACATTCGATTAAATATGTTATAAATAGAGTTATAAACATGTAATTTACTAAAGTATCTGGAACAGAAAGAAAAGCAGAGCCCCAAACCCCCAGCAGACTCTAGTCCAGATCTTTTTCTTCTGAAGTGAAGCTGCACTGACTCACCGTCTGGGGGCGGGCTGTCCATAGAAGTCACTTCCTGCTGTGTTGTGATTGGTGGAGGCTTCTTCCTCATGGAGCCACGTCCATCTGTCCCTCTCTGTATTTCAGCTAAACGTTTCACTGCCAGCATCAGCTTCTTCTGGTGCCCTGAAACAAGCAAAATAAGAGACAATCTTTAGGAAAACAAGGAATCAAGTTTTTAATTCATAATTTGTGTTATCTAGTTATAAATCCATATTGCCTTTGTGTCTTTGGGCAATACACCCACCTTTGTGTGAATGTGGTGTTTTTGAGTGATGATGGATGTCTGTAGAGTGAGTGAATAATGCACGCTGTTTTAAAATGAGTGCCAACAAAAGCTTTATATAGTGTTAGTTCAATGCATGATTATGATCAGTCATTATTATAGACATAGAGATCAATTCATCAATTCAAAAGCAGAACCAGGTAAGCACACCCCACGCTTAATATGTTTACACCACTATTCTGAACAGAGACACACATAATCACAGCGGCTGTGATCTTCTATATGAGGGGTCGGCAAGCCGCGGCTCCGGAGCCACATACGGCTCTTCGATCCCTCTGATGCGGCTCAGTACAGCGGTCCCTCGTTTATCACGGGGGTTACGTTCTAAAATAACCCATGATAAGCGAAATCCGCGAAGTCGTCAGCTTTATATTTTACAATTCTTCTCCATGTTTTAAGGCTGTAAACGCCTCACCACACACATTCTACACTTTTCTCACACTGGTATTAACGTTTTCTCACATTTCTCTCTTGTTTAAACACTCAAACTTTCCTAGATTTTCAACAAAAAAGCCACAGTATTAGAGAACGAAACCACAGTGTATTTGGTGTGTATTTCACAGTTCTTATGATCGAGCCTCTTCGTCCTGGCGCCGCTTCGCTGTGGCGGGTTTTGTCGGGGAGAAACAAACATACAGCACTTCAGAGTCACACTGCGATCCAACATTTATATAAATCTGACAAACTGAACGCATTCTGTACAGGAGACACGGAGGAGAATGACGGCAAATCGGCAAAGGTCTACAGTCCCTTAGCCAATCAGGACGCAGAAATGCACGCTGATACACTATAAAAAAAATTGGAATTAAAAAAAATCCGCGAAACAGCGAGGCCACGAAAAGTGAACCACGATATAACGAGGGACCAGTGTATTTAAATAAATGTATTTTATTTTAGTTGATTCATTTTCAAAATGTAATTCTATGGCACAAAGGCAAAAAAAAGCCGTTATATGCAGTGTTATTCCATTTTAAGTTTCAAAAGGGTTTTGTGGCTCCCAGTGTTTCCTTTACTGTGTGAAACGGCTCCAAACGGCTCTTTGAGTGGTAAAGGTTGCCGACCCCTGTTCTAGATTATCCTCTTTTACACCATGAATCCAAGATTATTATTTTTGTTTGTATTCAATTATTTTTTCTTACCTAGTTTTGTGATTCCGATCTCCTGTAGGTCCTCCCACGTGATGTCTGTGATAAAGTCAATGTTCTCGTAGCCGTTTTGCACCAGAAGTTGATGGTACTGGCTCAAACCAATCGCGTTCAGCCATTCACCTAGATTATCCTATAGAAGGAAAAAGTGTCTCATTAGGCAACTCAAAGACACCATAACATTTAATGTTATGAACATTTACAACTCACTGGTTTCTGCTCTGGCAGCCACTCTGTGACGCTGATCTTGTTCATCTCCGAGCTGATTTTCTTTCTGTGGCCGGGTTTTGTGATTCCGATGGCTGTCAGGTCCTACACACAGACATTCAGCTCAGTACATACAATTATACAAAACTGTCAGCTTTCATTCTTTCAAACACGCACACAGCAGAGAAACAAAGAAACAGCAAGGCATAGTAAGAGTGGAAAATGTGCCAAACTTATGATTAATGCAAAAGCAAATGTCTAGAGCGGAAAAGAAGCATCTTTTCTATAGCTTCAATCTATTATATTTTATTTCTTCAAAGCATGATAGAATTAATCAAAGCACACTTGACCAGTCCTGGATTTTCAATCAAAACAAACATTATATGAGCACTTTGAACATGCAGCTGTGACCACAGTGTAGAGATTTGTACAAATAATTTAAAGATGCCATAAATTATTTGTATTCAGGTGAATGTGGTTCTGAGCTTCTTCTCTACACGCAGCAAGAATGTTGAGAGGAGAGGTGCATTGTGGGAATGTTTGGTAAAGTAACCCTGGATTATGAATTACATTTTATTTTTCAATTGAATTATTACTGTGTCTAGCCTAATATTGTTTAATGAGTCTACATAGAGATCTTATGAACAACATGGTTTATTTCAATGTGGCACTAAACTAATAAAGGTGTATTATGGAACATTTCAGGTACAGTGTCTCCATGAAGATGTTATTGTTTTCCCTGGAATGTTCTTAATTTAACTTGTGCAAAGTTACAGGTCAACTCTGTGGAGAGGCGAGCCCCAGAGTGCATCTTTTTCAGGGTATTTTTCAGCAGTAAAAACACCTGGTACTGAATAAATGCTAGAAAGATACATTTAATGCCATATACTGTGAAACATTACAGGTAAAGCAGTAACAACTCAGAACCCAGAAAGGTTTCGTAGTTAATTTGTCAGATTTTGCATTTAGTCATATTTAAATTAATATTTTAAGAACAATATATTAAAAATTGTATAATTATAATTGTAATTGTATATTATTTAAAGGAAAAGTAACGTTTTTTACAATTTGAGCCTTATTTCGGTAATAAAACAAGTTGTTTTACTCACCCAAAGCACTTTGGTGTCATATGGAGCATTTCCGGAGATGTTTTAGATTAGCGTTAGGCTAACGCCGTTAGCCTAGCGCGACTTATAGCCATAGCTTGGGGCATTCCCCGAGCATGTAATATGCCCCGTGCGGGCTCCAAATAACACAAACTTTAGCACTTTTCAAATCATAGAAGCTCGATGTCTTTAGTCTACGATTTCGTTTGAGTCAAAAGTGGCCTGTAATCTGAGATTTATCCATAATTTCGAGTAGATGAGGATGCCAGTGCGCATGTGCGGACTGTGCTCTCAGCTCCCGGGACCCAAACATGGAACGCAAAGCTGTAAACTATGGCTAAATCTCGGATTACAGGCCACTTTTGACTCAAACGAAATCGTAGACTAAGACATCGAGCTTCTATGATTTGAAAAGTGCTAAAGTTTGTGTTATTTGGAGCCCGCACGGGGCATATTACATGTTCGAGGAATATATTATAAGCCCCAAGCTATGGCTATAAGTCGTGCTAGGCTAACGGCGTTAGCCTAATGCTAATCTAAAACATCTCCGGAAATGCTCCATATGACACCAAAGTGCTATGGGTGAGTAAAACAACTTGTTTTATTACCGAAATAAGGCTCAGATTGTAAAAAACGTTACTTTTCCTTTAAGGATTAGAAAACAAGGAAGGAGAGAAATACTTTGAAAAATTAAGCTAAAATGTGTTATGATTTGGGTTTGGGTTATTTTATTCTGAAAATCTAAAGGCCGTTTCATGCATGCATCAAGGACAGCACAAATCAAGGCTGGCTGGTCCTTGGCGGTGGCTGGTGGCTCCGTGGGCTTAGGGTATAGGGCAGGGTGCTGGGACCTTACCTCGGGGGTCATTCGGCTAATGGTGGCCAGGTCATAGCCCGCACTCAGGAAGTTTGGAGCGTAGACCTGCAGCTGACAGTCGCTCAGCCACTGGACCACAGCCTCTGAGCTCTACGAAGAGAAGACACGGGCATGCAATCACTGGCTCCAAGTCTGAGGGCCAATCTTGCTCCACAGGGTCAAATGGTGCCACTGCTCCCCATTTAAAACACACCCCACGCTATGAGGCCTTGGCTTTAGTTTTGATTGTGTTAGCGCATGTCTGTCAGGGGGAGAGACTCTGAACACTGGCCTTGAACCATTATGATCAAAATGATTTATGTTAGTGGGTTTATTGTTTCAGCTAATTTTAGTAATTCTATGTTGTTATTTCAAAATTAGAAAGTCAAGGCTGTAGATGAGTTAAAACAATAATGGAGCAATTAGAGGAGCAAATATAGCAAAGAGCCCCACATCTAAATGGACTGAACTGTGACTGAGAGACACAAGACAGAGATACACAGACTGTAGGCAGACATAAACCTGTCTAAGGATAAGTTTAAAATGTGCTTTACTATTAACTGCAGCTATCTCATGATCTTGATAATGTCAGCTTTAAAAAGTATTTATTTAGGACAGTACGCTATTTATACCTGCAGGAAGGCTCGGTATTCCATAATGATGCCTGACATTTTTTCCTCTACAATGCACTCTGCATTTTAAAATAAACTACAATTTTAGTAAAAACTAAAAACAAAATTTCCACTGAATGTGGTGTTTTTAAAGGTCCCATGGCATGAAATTTTCACTTTCTGAGGTTTTTGAACGTTAATGTGAGCTCCCCTACCCTGTTTAGGTTGCCTGGAAGAATCCATGACTCATCGCTGTACCAGCGGCGAGTCTGGTAACGCTTGGTCCAGAATGCGCTGCTGTTGCGCTTAGACAGACAGCTAAGTGAACCAATCAGAGAACAGTTAACGGACAGCGACGTGAACCAAGCCGGTAGGAAGCAATGCAAAAACATCTTTTTTGAAAAGAAAGGCCTCTAGAGCTGTCAGCTGCTGTGGTTTTAAGGAATCGATGTGTTTTAGGTCATTTAAGACCAATTTTACAGCTGAATGGAAGGGACGTTGCGGGCAAAGGCGGGTGCACTGACGTCACCATCTTTGAACGAATCAGAATCGCGGAGTCCGTTGTTAACCGGTGGAGCGAGGGTGGAGCGAGGGTGTCCAAATGGTATCGCGCTGTATAGCAAATACAGAGAGATATCATTTGGCTGGCCAGGTAACTGTTTAGGGCCCCCCCATGGCTAAAAGTTGTGAAATGTCTGGGCATTTGCGATCCTTTTCTGCGTTAGAAAAAAACACAGCTCAAACGGGCGATTCTGAACAAGGCAACTATGTGACGTCACATCGAAAAATGCAGCTCCACCCCCCGTCTGGATGTCTACCCACCGTCTCTGTAAATCACACCCAGAGAGTTTGGACCGCGAATGATCTACGCAATGCGAAATGCGTTTTTTTATTTGCCTGGAGGCACGTCCGAGTGTTTCTAGGCTCGGAAGTCCTTTATCTGAGCCTCTGGACCTTTGAACAGCAGTGGTTTAATTTTATTTTCTGTGAAAATGTGTTTTTTTCATCTTCCTCCGCGCTTAAAACACGGAAGTGGGAGACAGCCACAGCGCAGCGCTAAAACAAGGAACCAGCGGCACATTTGCCCACCCCCCCCTCTAACCTATCTCTGTCCTTCTCATTTGCATTCAAGCAACAAGGCCCAGAACGAGTTGTTCAGAGAGAGATTTTCTGACTCTGACTGTGTACATGTGTCTTTCTCATGAGTCTTGATTTTGGAGCAGGATTCATTTACAGCAGGGGTCTTCAACTTTTTTCAGGCCAGGGACCCCCAAACAGATGGCGAACTGGGCCAGGGACCCCCTACTATATATATACGGCACAGAATTGTGTTTTATATTAAATTGAGCTTAGTGTCATGTATAAACATTGCTACTCTGTTATGGTACATCCAATACAAGGAAATAATACACAGGTTAATACTGTATTTTACACTATAAAATATAAAATTATATTATTTTAGTGAAATCAAAAGATTTTGCTGTATGTCTGCAGTACCTCCGCGACCCCCCTGTTGAAGACCTCTGATTTACAGTATTAGGGAACCATTAAGGCGCCATATAAAAGCATCAAGAAGTACCATGTCATGGGATCTTTAAGCAAAGAAGGAAACTATAAAACTATATTATATATATAAAACTATCTATAAACACATGGGACTTTTTGTGATATGTTCATATATACGTATGTGCCACACTGGAAACTTACAACATTTACCTGAATATATCGTGTCAATTTTGAAAATCAGGCAACAGGTAAACAGGATATTTTCTTTTTGGAATTCAGCCTGGAAAATAACCTTGGGATCTTGGGATCAGAAAGACCCCAAAATGTTCCACGGATTTTACAAACGGGGCGCCAGTGTTAGCGGAGTTTCCTCTTAGCGACGGCTTGTTCAGATGCTGTGCTGAGGAATGGGGGCTACCAGATGGTACTGTGAATATGGCCTCCATGACAGCACACACCACAACACACAAGGCGGACTACATACACTACCACCTGCTGCTCAAATATGCTTCACTTTTCATCGTGACGTGAACATATATGATGATCTGCACGCTTTACTGTACATGATGAAAGCTACCATCCACACTCCCACTAGTCCACCCACTCCATGCACTCCACTGCTGGCCACCTTTACCCGTTCCCTTGCCAATATCTGCTCAGTTCTGCTTGCCTGAGGTGACTCTATCTAATTATATCTTTGCAACAGAAAAATACTGCGATGAGCGAGAGAAGCTGCAACTCAAAAATTAAAATTCAGAATGGAGAAGCAAGAGAAAGCGAGGATTTGCATTCGTTCGAGCTGGAGAGTCCCCATTCACACACACACACACTCACCGGATCATGGCTGCATCCAAAAACTCGTAGGACAGACGCGGCGAGTTGTGAGAGGAAGCGCTGGGACATGTTGCTATATGTTCAAATACGTGTAGTGACGTGTAGAGGTGGATGCGACGCTATATTTTCCTTGTGTAGTTGCTAATAGTGAGTGATGATTTTACTGTATGTAAAATCTTTGCTGGCGTGGGACCGTCCTACCTTCCCCTCCCCGGCTCCCTCTGCCTTCCGAGTGGGCACGGCGTCATAGGGTGGCGCTTCGTGGAGTGGGCAGCCCGATTGGCTCGATGTCCGCGAGGATGGGGCCGATCCTGAGAGAAGACGCATGATTGGATAGTGATTAGTAGTCAGGCTTCCTTGGTAAACACACACACAGGCAAATGGGATGTCTTATTTAGATGTCATGTCAGTCTACACACACAAAAGCCAATCAGATTCTTGTTGCGGACACTTTTGGCAGACCCCCGTGCTGGTCTTGGCCATCTGTCAGTCCAGATTGGTCAGTGCACAGCCGTGTGTGGACTCAAGTCACCTGCTGCCATTTGAAGATCTCGACTGCTCATTTGTGGTAAATAGTCTTAGTCATTCATAACGTATAGCTTCTTTATAAATGTAATCTACAGATAGATCTTTGCACTGGTACAGAGACAAGAAACAAAATAAAGCAGGTATTATGCGTCATTATTGTGAGTAAAAATATGTTTTTAGAACAAACTCATGAACTATGACGCTCTACCAAGTATGCCATTATTTGCTGGTTTGCACACCTGTCTTGTCCATAGACCAGGGGTCGGCAACCTTTACCACTCAAAGAGCCGTTTGGAGCCGTTTCACACAGTAAAGAAAACACTGGGAGCCACAAAACCCTTTTGAAATTTAAAATGAAATAACACTGCATATAACGGCTTTTTTTGCCTTTGTGCCATAGAATTACATTTTGAAAATGAATGAACTAAAATAAATTACGTTTATTTAAATACACTGGTCCCTCGTTATATCGTGGTTCACTTTTCGTGGCCTCGCTGTTTCGCGGATTTTTTTTATTCAAAATTTTTTATAGTGTATCAATGCGCATTTCTGCGTCCTGATTGGCTAAGGGACTGTAGACCTTTGCCGATTTGCCGTCATTCTCCTCCGTGTCTCCTGTACAGAATGCGTTCAGTTTGTCAGATTTATATAAATGTTGGATCGCAGTGTGACTCTGAAGTGCTGTATGTTTGTTTCTCCCCGACAAAACCCGCCACAGCGAAGCGGCGCCAGGACGAAGTGGCTCGGTCATAAGAACTGTGAAATACACACCAAATACACTTTGGTTTCGTTCTCTAATACTGTGCTTTTTTGTTGAAAATCTAGGAAAGTTTGAGTGTTTAAACAAGAGAGAAATGTGAGAAAACGTTAATTCCAGTGTGAGAAAAGTGCAGAATGTGTGTGGTGAGGCGTTTACAGCCTTAAAACATGGAGAAGAATTGTAAAATAAATACAGTATAAAGCTGACGACTTCGCGGATTTCGCTTATAGTGGGTTATTTTTAGAACGTAACCCCCGTGATAAACGAGGGACCGCTGTACTGAGCCGCATCAGAGGGATCGAAGAGCCGTATGTGGCTCCGGAGCCGCGGGTTGCCGACCCCTGCCATAGACCGTATAAACAAGTGGACTGAGGGAGGGTGATGTCACTCATAGTGTTCAGCCCCAGTCAAATGAAGCTCATGATGCCAGCGGTTACAGGGGGCTAGGTGTCTTAATTACCTCGGTGTCTTAATTGACGACAAACTCACTTTCAAGCCACATATAGATAATCTTGTGAAGAAGCTGAGGTTAAAATTGGGATTTTATTTTCGAAATAAATTGTGTTTTTCTTTTAATGTAAAAAAGCGTCTTGTCAATGCAACATTTTTATCTGTGTTGGATTATGGAGATGTTTTGTACGTGAATGCTGCTGCTCAATGTCTTCGAATGATTGATCCTGTTTATCGTGCTTCTTTGAGGTTCATTCCACTCACCACTGTGACTTATACTTTCGAGTGGGATGTCCTGCTCTGGCCACTCGGAGCACTAGTCACTGGTACACTTTCATTTATAAGGCAATATTGGGACTACTGCCTTCGTACATTTGCACCCTAATTGCTGTGAGAAATGCTGAATCGTATTCTCTTCGTTCACAAGACTATTTGTTGCTTTCTGTTCCTTTTGCTCGTACAGACCTGAGCAAAAATTTGTTTACTCTGCACCTTTTGCATGGAATATGCTACAGAAAGACTGGAAACTAACTGATTTAATTTCCTTGAGCACTTTTAAATCCAAACTGAGAGCTTTTGAGACCAATTCCACAATCTGCACTTGTTTTTTATAATGTTTTTAGACTTTTATATCAATTCCACAATCTGCACTTGTTTTTTATAATGTTTTCAAACTTTTATGTCTTACCTGTGTAAATATGTAAGTGTGTTTTGTGTTTGCTGCTGCCTCTTGGCCAGGACTCCCTTGAAAAAGAGGTTCTTAATCTCAATAGGACATTTCCTGGCTAAATAAAGGTCAAATAAAAAAATAAAATAAAAAAACCAGGGGTGAATTTGAAGCCAAAGTCCATATTAGGAATAGGATTTATTTACGGACAAAACAGCAAAATAAAAACAGCAGGATCGTATAGAGCGGGATAATATGAACATTTTAAGATCAAAATGACTCACAGCAGCAGTTACAGAGAGAGGGGCGACAATTTTAGTATTACAGGTTGACCCATGAAACTGTGAGAAGCACCCGCTTCACTGTTGACATGATATCAGAACTTTAAGAAGGAAATTTTCACCAAACCAAGTAGTTTGGGCTAGATGCCTTCTTGGACTGTGGATGCAGGACTCTCCCCTGCTCCACTTCAGCTCTAACTGGACTCATTCTTTAACTTCTCTTACACAAAGACTTTCTACAAAGACTACAATATTTCTCCTACAAAGAAACCAACTGACTGAAGTAAATTCAGATGTACAGTAAGAAGAGGAATGGTGTAAACTGTTCATGCTGTGAATATTGTCAGTGTTGTTTGAATATTGATCTGTAAATGTTACAAGAATATCTTTTATTTGTGTAAATCTTTTAATGGTTAATGCACATGAGATCACACACCTCTCAACTTTAGCCAAATCACACCTCATTGGTTTAGCCTTCCCCCGCTAAAACTTAAGTGGGTGGTTACAGACTGGATAAAGACTGTTATAACTGACGAAACTCCACTCAGTTCGAGGAAGAGTTCAACCGAGGCCAAAGCGAAACACTCACAAAGGCCATGTGAGTCCTGCTTTAACTTAGAACTTTTAAATTCTAATCTTTAATATCAGTTACCCCCTTTAACACTACCTACATCCATTGTTCATTTATATATACAGTCGGCAACCCGCGGCTCCGGAGCCACATACGGCTCTTCGATCCCTCTGATGCGGCTCAGTACAGCGGTCCCTCGTTTATCACGGGGGTTACGTTCTAAAAATAACCCACGATAAGCGAAATCCGCGAAGTCGTCAGCTTTATATTTTACAATTCTTCTCCATGTTTTAAGGCTGTAAACGCCTCACCACACACATTCTACACTTTTCTCACACTGGAATTAACGTTTTCTCACATTTCTCTCTTGTTTAAACACTCAAACTTTCCTAGATTTTCAACAAAAAAGCACAGTATTAGAGAACGAAACCAAAGTGTATTTGGTGTGTATTTCACAGTTCTTATGACCGAGCCTCTTCGTCCTGGCGCCGCTTCGCTGTGGCGGGTTTTGTCGGGGAGAAACAAACATACAGCACTTCAGAGTCACACTGCGATCCAACATTTATATAAATCTGACAAACTGAACACATTCTGTACAGGAGACACGGAGGAGAATGACGGCAAATCGGCAAAGGTCTACAATCCCTTAGCCAATCAGGACGCAGAAATGCGCATTGATACACTATAAAAAAAATTGGAATAAAAAAAAATCCGCGAAACAGCGAGGCCACGAAAAGTGAACCACGATATAACGAGGGACCAGTGTATTTAAATAAATGTATTTTATTTTAGTTCATTTTCAAAATGTAATTCTATGGCACAAAGGCAAAAAAAAGCCGTTATATGCAGTGTTATTTCATTTTAAGTTTCAAAAGGGTTTTGTGGCTCCCAGTGTTTCCTTTACTGTGTGAAACGGCTCCAAACGGCTCTTTGAGTGGTAAAGGTTGCCGACCCCTGATATAGTCCAAAGAAATAAAGCGGCAAAATATATTAATATTCAGCTATACTCGAGAGTCTATTTTTAGGTCTATTTTTAAATTATTTAAGCCATTATTTATTATCTTTTTTTTATTGCATGCTACTTTTTCCTGCTGTTCTTGATCTGTGCGTTGCAACACTGGAATTTCCCCACTGTGGGACTAATAAAGGCATATCTTATCTTATCTTATTTTATATCTTCCCTCAAACTTTTGTCCAGTTAAGTGAATTGAATTTTTCTTTTGCTATGGGTCATACCTGGACGACGATTACACAGGTAATGAAATAAACATTACACGTTTAACAACAGGGGCCTACCTGCTATGAGCAAATGAATAAGAATGAACCAATCAGGTGCCTTCGTTCCCAGAGGTTGGCTCCCGCTAGCGTTAGCAACAGGTTTGATTGACAATTATCACCCGCCCACTGCTAAACCAGCGGAAAGAGGTGACTAACTGATTGGCTCTTTGGCTGCAATGAACCATGCACTTGAAATTCCAAATATGGAATTTGGCTCCTTGACTGGCTTCAGCTGGCTGGAGATGACCAGTCCGGTGTCTCTCAGTCCACTTCTAGGCCAGTGTATACAGTCTATGTTCAAGTCAATGGTCATTTTACTTCCAGAAGAAGCACAAGTCCCCTGCTAGGCTCCCTAATATGCATAAAAGTCACACTTGGGGTAGGCGGGTAGAGTCTTATACCTGTCTGGTCCACAGATTTCGACTGCTCCATTAAGTGCTCCTTGGCTTTGGTCGACTGTGACAGCACCGTGGCCAAGAGCTGCAAACAGACACAACGCATATTTAAAACTCAAAGCCCTGCCAATCATAAAACACTGCGTTTAATACAAAGAGAAAGTGTGACAAGTGTATATATACGTGTATGTTGTAAATAGGTATGTCAAGACTATTCAGTTAGGTGATCACTAGAGAATTAAAACACAGTAACATGCTAAAGTAAGTTTTTCAATTAAATCTACACTATACTGTTATTTTTTTTTTGCAATATGATCAAATTTTAGCTGTAGAGGGTTGAATTATGAACTAAAACTATACAAATTACTAAAGTGTTATATTATGATGATTATTTATAGCAGCTCATATTGTACTGTACATTTAGTTTTTATGGATAATTCTGCTTTATGGTTTGATTTCAATATGATCATTTATCGGCACTTCAAAATTTGTCATAGTGACCTCAATGTCTCTCCACAGATCTGACTTGTAACAGAATCTAACATAGAATAGAATAGAAAGCCCTTATTGTCATTATACACAGTACAATGAGATTTGAAGCCCCCCTTCAAAGTGCAAAAACTATAAATCTACATCTTTATGGAGACAAGCTGGTCATCGACCCTCTACAAAAAGTGCATTTTTAAAGGTCCGATATTACAAAAAACGGACTCTTGTGAGCTTTAAGCCATGTTATAATGTTGTTACTTCAACAAAAACATTTCTGGAGTTGTGTTTTGTTTCATTCACACATGTTTGAGTAATCCTTTGTTAAAAAGTTCAAAATGCTCTGTTCCACCTTATGATGTCATGTAATGGTAGTTTTTTTTTTGTTTTTTTTTTCAAAGTCAAAGTCAAATTCAACTTTATTGTCAGTTCTGCCATATGTGTTCGACATACAGTGAATCAAAATTCAATATATAGACAATACAAAAGCTAAGACAAAATCTAAAAGCAGTGCAAAGAATAAATACCTATTCACAGATGCAGTAAAATGTGCAATAGAATGTGCAATGAAAAATAAAGATTAAAATAAATGTGCAACAGTATTTCTTAGCAGCAGTTTTTAAAGTGATTACAGTGATATGTTTTTTTTTATGGGGGGGGGGGGGGGGGGTAAGGTGACAGTTCAGCCTCCTGACAGTCTGATGGATGAAGCTGTTTGACAGTCTGGTGGATGAAGCTGTTTGACAGTCTGGTGGATGAAGCTGTTTGACAGTCTGGTGGATGAAGCTGTTTGACAGTCTGGTGGATGAACCTGTTTGACAGTCTGGTGGATGAAGCTGTTTGACAGTCTGGTGGAGTGGGCCCGGAGACTCCGGTACCTTCTCCCCGAGGGCAGGAGGCTGAAGAGGCTGTGTGAGGGGTGGCTCGGGTCACCCACAATGCCGGAGTTTTCAAGTTAAAGGTCCCATGACATGGTACTTCTTGATGCTTTTATATGGTGCCTTAATGGTTCCCTAATACTGTAAATTAATCCTTCTTCAAAATCAAGACTCAGTGCATGAGAAAGACACATGTACACAGTCAGAGTCAGAAAATCTCTCTCTGAACACCTCATTCTGCGCGTTGTTGCTTGAATGCAAATGAGAAGGACAGAGATAGGTTAGAGGAGCGGGTGGGGGGGTCCAAATGCGCCGCTGGTTCCTTGTTTTAGCGGTGCACTGTGTGCTGGCCCCACTTCCGTGTTTTAAGAGTGGAGGAAGAAAGGAGAGGCATTTCAATGAAAAAAACATTTTCACAGAAAATAAAATTAAACCACTGCTGTTTCAGAGGTCCAGAGGCTCAGATAAAGGACTTCCAAGCCTAGAAACACTCTCACGTGCCTCCAGGCAAATAAAAAAACGCATTTCACATTGCGTAGCTCATTCGCGGTCCAAACTCTCTGGGCGTGATTTACAGAGACGGTGGGTAGACACCGTCCCCCCAGACGGGGGGTGGAGATGAATTTTTCGATGTGACGTCACATAATTGCCTTGTTCAGAATCGCCCGTTTGAGCTGTGTTTTTTTCAAACGCAGAAAAGGACCGCAAATGCTCAGTTTAGACATTTCGCAACTTTTAGCCATGGGGGGGGGGCTAAACAGGGTAGGGGAGCTCACATTAACGTTCAAAAACCTCAGAAAGTGAAAATTTCATGCCATGGGACCTTTAACAGCTCCTTTTACCTTTAGTTCAACAGAGAACGGTAATTCCAGGTCTGAAAACATCCAAATGATTCTCGTGAAGGTGTATGGAATTTAAAAACACAGTGGAGCACTACCACATGACATCACAAGGTGGAACAGAGTATTTTCAGTTTGAGAGAAGAACACAGCCTAAATACGCAGGGTTTGTGTGAATGAAAACTCCAGGTATGTTTGTGATGAGGAAACAACATTAGAACAGAAACCAGAGAATTGTGTGATAACAGTATTCAGCTTGTACTAGTATGTTTACATCTGTGTTCCTCTACAGTTGTGAGTGGTGTACCTTAACCCCTTCGGCCTGAGCGTGGAGGATGTGTGGAGCACTGCCCGCACTCTGCCCGCTGCCCGATGACCTGATGCTGGCCACGCTGCTCGAGCTGCCCAGGCTGCTGCGGTCTCCACCTGCAACGCCAGCCAGCCCGTTCACAAAAACAGGACACAACACACACGGACATGCGTTCAGTACTGCGGCACACACCAGTATAGACAGTAGTGTGTGACTCTCCATTGAAATGCACTGGGCAGCGTGTGGACATAAATGGACATAAATGGACATATGGGACGAGGTCAGACAGGAGCGACAGTGATGGCTGGCATGGCAACGAGTGTATTCCACAAAGACACACTTTTGGCACACATCTCAATCTCTCCTATTTAGGTTTTGTATTGTCTTTCAGTTGTTTTGACTTTGCTCATACATAACATTTTCAGTCATCCATTTGGAGAGACAAGACTAAAGACCGATGCGGATGGCTGCTGGAGTCCTACACATAAGGGCACTGGTTTTCTTTGTCTTTTGAATGGAGAATAGATATGGCAGACTACCAGAAGCACCAGGGTCAAAAAGTATCTGAAAAGCCTTCCAGCGACTTGGGTTGTGGGGTGAGTCTAGGAAAAACAAGAGCTTTGGCAGACACTGTTTGAGGCTGGCAGGGCGTCCCGGGCTCGGTTACCTGCCACGGGCTTGCGCAGGACCCAGATCTCCTCGTTGGAGCCTCCATGGGGCCCGCTGGATGGGGTGGGAGAGCTGTGAGGACTGGCCTCTGAGCCGCGACAACCTTCAACACAGAACACCACGGTTAGCTGCGGATGGGCCCTGGGCTATAGCTGCTTTGGGAGGGCTCACACGGCCACTCTGCTCAGGAGAATGCTAATCCAGCTACCAGTCAGTTATAAAGGAAAAAAGGGGATGCAAGAGCTGGTTTGGAAAGTGTTAAAAGATTCAATTGCAGTTATTCCGACACTTGAGAGCAGGGTTTTATACTACTGTGCTCAGCTAGCTTATGTACACATTAAAGGGATATTCCAGGATTTTTCACATGGGGGCTCATTTCCGAGTTAGCCAGAGTGCTGCAGAGATGTGGAGACACGTTTTAGCGAATTTCATGCAGTCCTTCCAGCTGCAGAGTTTTCAGTTGCTAGGCTAGCGCAAGTCAATGGTAAATGGTAGCCGGATTTTAATCACTCCACAGTGGACCCAAAACAAGTCAATTATAACGGCAGACTGTCGATGTAAATATATGTTGATTGAGTAATTTTTGACATAAAACTGACTGCGAACAGCATGAATCATTCCATATCTGAGGGACTAGCTTCGCAGCAGCAGCGGAATTTTACTTTACTCTAGTTGGTTGTGAAGTGACCAATCACGTAAACAGAGAAGCGAGAAAAGTCGTAGTAAGGAAGACCACAGAGTGAAGAGGTGAATTTTAAAAGAACTACCAGGCAAAATGGTGTTTCAGTGTGCATTTCGAAAATGTACAAATAAAGCCCGCAGGTGGGCACCACAAAGTTTTCACAGCTTTCCGGTGCACGATCGAGAAAGGACGCGACTGTGGCTTGTAGCTGCTGCTTAGACATCAACACACCGGTGGAGACGCTACATAAACAGAAGATTTGCAGTGATCATTTCGGACCAGACTACTACACCAAATCCCTTGGAAAGCCTGACGTGGCCATGTCTGGACTGTAGAACAGGACAGGCTACTGTACTCTACGGCTAACGACGACAGCTGAAGGTAAACAAAAAACAGCCGGAAACCTAACTGCAAGGCGATATCACTCCGCCCATGCCTAGCTTGATCAGGAAAAAAAACGCGCTGTTGCATAAGGACATAAATCCTTTAAAGTACAAGGTTGATTATATTTCTAAAATTGTTCCATCAACACAGACATTCACATCGACAGTCTGGCGTTATAGTTGACTGGCCTTGAGTGTCCTTTGGTGTGTGTAAGCCTGAGTAAAATCAGGCTACCATTTACCATTGACTTGCGCTAGCCTAGCAACTGAAAACTCTGCAGCTGGAAGGACTGCATGAAATTCGCTAAAAAGTGTCTCCACATCTCTGCAGCACTCTGGCTAACTCGGAAATGAGCCCTTTAAAGTATAAGAATATCCCTTTAAAGTAGACATATTATGTGTAGATTTTGTTAACTGTAAACTGCAATATTGATCTAAAACAGGTTAGAAATAGAAACAGGTGCATTGACACCGTGTTCAAAACTGTAGAACTGAGAATCCCGACAATTTCATGGAATTTCAGTGGAATTTCACCATAACAGGTAGTATATTTCCAATTACCTGTTTTTAGGGGATGGGGAAAAATGTTTGTATGACTTTAATTGTTTGGATAATCGCAAGTACAGTAAAGAGCTGTATGCACAGAGAGGGGGTTGGTGAAAATAGAATGTTTTTGAGCACTCCAGGACAATATCCGAATCATTCGAAACAGAACTCTGAGGGAACACTGTTCTGCTCTTAAAAGTCCATTTTACATAATAAGTCACCATTTAAAGTTTGGTTTATTTAGGGTAATTTCCCTTAATTTTTTGTTTCAATATATCTAATATTTCATATGGAGACGCCGTATCTTAATAACATGGTTCTTTTACTATGCAGAGTAGAGTATTAAAAAAGCGGGCAGGGTGTAGTCTGTAGGCTTAGGTTAGGTCAAAAAGGGGCGGATCGATCTTGGCGTTTAGTAAGGGGACCACTCAGGGAGGTTTTATGTTGAAATCCGCTTTCATTTCACACAGCAGCACACATACATACACAGATAAAAACAGCATATAGATATACAAATATATCCATATAAAACATTCATATAGTAATAAACCAATCCATAACATGATTATTTGTGCGTATCCACTTGAATGCCACAATGTAGATACAGGTACATATATAACGCATCCAGAGTGTGTGCTTATATATGTGAGCCTTTCAGAATGGTGCTGCTGTAGTGCATTTGGAGAGAGTCATAAACCATTATAAGCTTTTATCAATGGTTTATCTGTCAACAACAAGGCTTTAAAAACAGACTTTTCATCAAGACCTCCAGCTGCCATTTCACAAACAAAAGTATGCATCCCCTCCACAGAGTTTCAACAGTATGCACTTTAATATGGATTTTGTAACGCAATATCAATACCTGCAATCAATGTTTGTGGTACAAGGTCCAATCAGAGCACTGTATTCTGAATAGTCTTTAAGTGCTATTCAATTTGAGCGTAAAAAGGCAACATATAATATTGTTATGCTTGTTTCATCATTTGTTATAGACCCATTGATTACTGATTTGAGAAGGGAAAACATCTGCAAAATGTTTTAGCACTAATACCATGCATTTTGAAGCCTATGGCTGCGTCCCATTTCTGTGTCTTACCCACGTCTGGACTGGGACAAAAAAAATGGCCCTGGCATTTCTGGCTTAGACCAGCCCCTCATAATAAGTCCTGGTTCAGACCTGATTTAGTCCTGATTTAGACCTGATTAGTCCTGGTTTAGTCCTGGTTCAATCCTGTTTTAGTCCTGGTTCAGACCTGGTTTAGTCCTGGTTTAGTCCTGGTTCACACCTGGTTTAGTCCTGGTTCAGACCTGGTTTAGTCCTGGTTTAGTCCTGGTTCAGAACTGGTTTAGTCCTGGTTCAGACCTGGTTTAGTCCTGGTTTAGCCCTGGTTCAGACCTGGTTTAGTCCTGGTTCAGACCTGGTTTAGTCCTGGTTTAGTCCTGGTTCAGACCTGGTTTAGTCCTGGTTCAGACCTGGTTTAGTCCTGGTTTAGTCCTGGTTCAGACCTGGTTTAGTCCTGGTTCAGACCTGGTTTAGTCCTGGTTTAGTCCTGGTTCAGACCTGGTTTAGTCCTGGTTCAGACCTGGTTTAGTCCTGGTTTAGTCCTGGTTCAGACCTGGTTTAGTCCTGGTTCAGACCTGGTTTAGTCCTGGTTTAGTCTTAGAAAAAAAGAAGGGCATCGGCCCCTAGGACTGTCGGCCCACTGGGAAAATGCCCGGTATGCCCAATTACCAGTCCAGGCCTGGTCTTACCCCTTCGTCTTACCCCTACCCCTTGGTTTTGCGCGTTCATGTGAGGACAAGGGGTGTCCCGATTCTAATTTTGATCAAGGGCTAGAGCCACGACCGAGGGCTACGTACCCCTTGAAATGAAGTAAGCTCTCGACCAGTCTTGAAACGAAGGGGTACGCCTACAAGCTCAGGCAGGTTTTGGAATCAGGATGGCAGTGTCACATCGACCAGCCGAGGAGTCTCATAAATGTATTTTCAGCAGTTGTAATTATCGATTAACAGTTTAGCAGGTTTACAATTATGACGCTTATGTTCTACGTTACTTTTAGTGAACTGTTGTTGCGATGTCTGTTTAGTCGACGTTATCGCTTTCATCGAACTTTCATGCATAAACAAGCTATTTTTGTTGTCGAGCTGAGGTACCCGATAATCCTTGACATTTGTTTACGTTTGTTTGCGTCAGTTGTTGACGCGTCTGTAGACGTAGCAGCTCAGGTAGAGGTAAGGGAAGATGACGTAAACAGTAATCGAGTGGCGTCCAATTTCTTAGAAGAACATTCGTACCGCTGCCCCTCTCAGCTCGTTATCAAGGGGCAAGACAAAGATGTAGATAAAGGGGTAGGGGAAGGGGAAAGACAGAGTAATGGGACGCAGCCTAAATTACATGATTAAGTTCCACAATGTATATTTCTTTGATTTTAACTGTACCAGAATATAGTTACGCTAAATGAAAATTCAGAATACTACACTTATTTTTGGTAAGTGCATTTAGTCACTTCCCAACACCGTACGCATGCTTGTCAAATATTTAAGTGTCAATGAGAAACATATGATCATCAAAATTGCCTGTTGAAAGCCATGTGAAAGTTAAATGCATACAAATTGAATGAAAATGGCAATTCAAGGAAGGTTAAAATATAAAACTGTACTTGCAACACATTTAACCATACACTAACGTAATTGTTCAAAACTCTCAGACAGTACAATAAATAATGTAACCACCGTAGCTCTAGACAGAAGTGTGACAGCTCAGTTTAAGACATTCACAGTTGTCTTTGGAGGTCTAGCCGTCACTCGGTATCATGCAACACAGTGCGGGCCGGTGCAGGTGAGGAGGAGGAGGTGTGTGGGGAGAACGGGGAGGACGGACAACACAAGAGCCAGTGTGCTGTGAAGGTGGGTGTGGTGGACTGATAAAAGTGCAGCTTAGTCCAGGTGGGACAGAGGTGACCACACACAGGAGAGGGAGGAAACAAAAGAAAAAAAAAACAAAAACAAAAAAAACTCACAAAAGCCATAACAAAAGCCATAACTGAACAAATGTTAAATGATAAAAAAGAGCTCTAAAGAGACTTCTATTGCTATTACTGTTACTAATCTTAGCAAGTCAACGGTTCTTCTGATCCTAAGCATTTCATTGCATTGTTGACCTTGTGTTGATTCTGCATATGACAAATAAACAATCTTGAATCTTGAATTCATTTTTACATCTCTTTTTCATCTCCAGAGCAACCATGTGTCATCTCCATAGTAATAATGACAATGTGCAATATTATTTAAAGTCACTTTACCTGCTACTTATGTATTTAACCACCGCTGTCCATCACTGCACTGTACACAATCATCTGAGTCACTTTATTGTAGTGATATTATATACAGTGGTACCTCACCTTACCAAAGACCCAAGTTATGAAACGCCTTCACGGTAAATTTTGGTCTCTAGATACGAAAGAAAATTCAAGTTACGAAACGTGAAATCTCAAAAATTCAAATAATGCGCGCTCAGATGCTCACCCCGAAACGTAAATACACTTTATCAACACACACGGGGTTAGGTTCCAGAAATAACCCGCAACAAGAGAAATCCCCGAAGTAGGACAACTTATATTTTACAATTATTCTACATGTTTTAAGGCTCTAAATGCCTCACCACACACATACACTTTTCTCAGACTGGAATTAAACTTTTCTCACATTTCTCTCTCATTTAAACACTCAAACTTTCATAGATTTTCAACAAAATGTATTAAATAATGAGGCGTGGGGGGAGACATGGCTCCGGAAGCCCCGCGCCGCGCGAGGAGCACCTCACCGCGCCGCGCGAGGAGCACCTCACCGCGCCGCGCGAAGAGCACCGCTAGTCCTGGTCTGCACGACCGGCACCGGGTCTGCGAGCACGAGATCGAACCGCGGCGCCCGGACTGCGTCCTCTGGAGCCCGAGCCACAAACCAGCCGCACGAAACCAGCAAAGAGCGACACGTGGTGGTTTAATCCTGGTTTAGTCCAGGTCCAGTCCAGGTTTAGACCTGGTTTAGAAATGGTCTAGTCCTGGTTTATTCCACGTTTAGTCCTGGCTCTACAGTCTCTTAGCCAATCAGGACGCAGAACACAAAGTTACACTATAAAAAAAAAGTTACACTATAAAAAATAAAACTTGGAACGAATCAGGCCTTTTCCATTGAAATAGCTACTCAACTTACGAAAAATTCACGTTACGAAACCACTTCTGGAACGAATTAATTTCGTAAGGTGAGGTACCACTGTATTACTGAACTGGAGTCACTTTAACTGCTGTTTGTTCACTGCTCAGAATCAAAGACATTTATTGTGCAGCGTTCCTGTACCTTTTAACCTTACAGTGTTGTGTTTTTTAGTTGATTGTACAGACTTATTATTATTATTATTAATCTTAATTTTGATGCATGCTCATATTTTCCTACTGTTTCTGAAACTTGCGTTGTGACACTGCAATTTCCCCATTGTGGGACAAATAAAAGATTATCTTATCTTATCTTATCTTACCTGGTTAATATACAGTAGATGTACTAGTGTAGTTTACCTAACCTGAATTTCCTTGAGGCTCAATTAAATGTCTGCCTTACCTAAATGAATATCTAATAAATGTAAGAAACGTCAAACTGATGTATCCAGCTTTTCTTTTCCCTCCACAAAATGAACTGTAACAGCAGAACTTTGTGACAAAAATCTGACCATGACGCGCTCGCTTCATTTAACTGGAAAACAATACAAACCCCCTTTGTGCTGAGAGCTGATTGGCTGTGTGGGGGTGGTCCATCCTGCTTCACTTCTATCAGCATAAGCTGTTCTAAAGCTGTGCTGGTGGCCAGAAAAACATGCATGTGGACGCTACTGCTGTGCCAAAGGGTTTGTGAGAGCTAAAAACAGATTTAGCTCAGCTTTAATTTGTCATAATACTTAAGTAAGTTGTAATTGTCTTCTTTACTGCCTGTTTTAACTCATTTGTATTTGTATTTTGTCATTTTAATTGTGTTGTAATTTGTCTTTTTTGCTGCCTCTTGTCCAGGGCTCCCGTGGAAAAGAGATTTTTAATCTCAATGGGATTTCCCTGGTTAAATAAAGTTATAATAATAATAAAAAAAAGTTGCTGTCATTACTCCTTACATCACCTCAGTATATAGCTGGTATTGTACATCTTATTAGGGGACAAGCACCGAAAGACCCTGGCGCCTGGACCTTCCCTGGGCGCTGCATCGCCCTTGCTCCCCAGGCCCTTTCTTCACCTGGGGCGAGCCCCTTGGTCCTCTACACTTCCCCTGTTCCTCTTAGCCCTGATGCCCTGTGGAGTTTATTCCCGTGCCCACATCCCCCGATGTGTCTTCTGAGTGCTTTGCGAATGTTGTATATGTATATGTACCTTGTAATAATAAAAGATAAAAATAAATAAATAAAAAAAATTGTGTTTGCTCTGCGTTGCCTAGCAAAATTGCCAAGCAACCCTTTGATCTTTCCTTTGATCTTCTGGTCTCCTGATTATTATTATTCTATATTCCTTTCACCATGGGGAGTCTATGACAACCCCTAGAACCGTCTGGTAAAAAGTTGTGAAATTTTGCATGCACATTCCAGCCAGTCTCCTCATTACCCACAGCGATTTATAGGCCCCCAGCCCCAATCCTCTAGCGCCACCAGCAGGTCAAAGTTGCAGGAATTTGTCAATTGCCTAGCAACGCACCTAGCAACCATTGATCTGTCTTTGATGTGTCTGTTCTGACAGGGTCTAACCCTGTCAGAACAGACCCTGTCAGACTCTGTTAGACCCTGTCAGACTCTGTTAGACCCTGTCAGACTCTGTTAGACCCTGTTAGACCCTGTCAGACCCTGTCAGACTCTGTCAGACCCTGTCAGACCCTGTTAGACCCTGTCAGACCCTGTCAGACCCTGTCAGACCCTGTCAGACTCTGTTAGACCCTGTCAGACCCTGTCAGACTCTGTTAGACCCTGTTAGACCCTTTCAGACTCTGTTAGACCCTGTCAGACCCTGTCAGACCCTGTCAGACTCTGTTAGACCCTGTCAGACTCTGTTAGACCCTGTCAGACCCTGCATGCGGCCTACATGCTGAGGCCTACATGAACCTTCGGTGCTTGGCCCCACATTGCTGCTTGCAGCTATATTTTGATATTGTATTTTATATTTTATTACTACTTTTCTATTTAAATCCGATTTGTACATATTTATTATCATTATTTTTATGTATATAATTATGTCTCATCTGACGCTGGTCTATTGCTCTTTGGTTGCTATTCCATCATTTTTTTTCCTTTTTACCCTCTTTTATATATTATATTTTATATTTTATGAGTGAGCTACTGTACCCAAAACACTTTCCCTTGTGGATCAATAAAGTTTGTCTAAGTTAAAACTCCAGTGTTGACTTTATCACTCCCTCTCTCTGATTATTGCAAATATGAGCTCTCAAACTCGAAGCCATAAAAAAAATATTATTCTAAAGAATAAAAATGAAGAACACATACAAGTACAAAAACATAAAGATGCATGGGAACTTTAATGGATGCCTTCTTCCATCACAAATCTAAAATCTTACATGACCAATTGAGTGCTACAGTGGCACAGGAAAGCATCCCTTGAAGCTTTAATAACAGCATAATAATAAATAGAATAATAATGAAAAGGGGGGGTGTACCTGGGGCAGTGGGTGTGTCTCCCTGTGGGGTTGTCACGGGCGACCTGCTATAGCCAAAGGAAGTGAAAAGTGGAAGCAGTGGCTGATGGGAATGTGGTGGTGGAGGAGGAGGCGGTGGAGGCAGGATATGGATCTGATGGAACGTGGTGTCGTTGCCGTTGACTACCGCGTTGGCAGGGGCAACCGTTGCCGGGGGAACCAGTGGTATCTTTTGAAACTGTTGAGTGCAAATGACTGTGCTGGCCAAACCTAGATACACCCACCGTGACAACACACACCAACACACACACACACACACAAGTCAACGGCGACACACACAGACCACACAACAGAGAGTTACACACAAGAAAAAAAGGGGAAAGAAATTTAAAATAAAGGCTGAAATCACAAACAGAAACAAATAGGATGGACGCAAGGTGATTAAGTAAAAAAATGAAAAACTGAAAAATGAAAACTAAATGATATAACCTGTGTGTATCAGTGAGGTTGATCCGAAAAGAAGAAGTGAATATGATTGTCTCAGAGCTGGAGAGGTATTTATAGTTGGCTAATGTGAGTAAAAGACAGTTTAATTTTGTGATATACAAAAAAAAAAAAAAAAGAGACCACTGCATGTTTTTTTTTCTGAAATCAGCATCTTCATCTTGAATTCCAACACAAACACAAAGCTGAGCTACTTCAGTTCTTGCACCAGGAGTGGAATAAAGTCACCCAAGAACAATGTGAAAGACTGGGACTAAACCAGGTCTAAACTAAACTAGGACTAAACCAGGCCTGAACAAGGACTAAACCAGGTCTAAACTAGGACTAAACCAGGCCTGAACCAGGACTAAACCAGGTCTAAACTAAACTAGGACTAAACCAGGTCTGAACCAGGACTAAACCAGGTCTAAACTAAACTAGGACTAAACCAGGCCTGAACCAGGACTAAACCAGGTCTAAACTAGGACTAAACCAGGTCTGAACCAGGACTAAACCAGGTCTAAACTAAACTAGGACTAAACCAGGCCTGAACCAGGACTAAACCAGGTCTAAACTAGGACTAAACCAGGCCTGAACCAGGACTAAACCAGGTCTAAACTAGGACTAAACCAGGCCTGAACCAGGACTAAACCAGGTCTAAACTAGGACTAAACCAGGCCTGAACCAGGACTAAACCAGGTCTAAACTAGGACTAAAGCAGTTTAAAAAGGGCACTAAACCAGGTCTAAACTAGGACCCAAGAACAATGTAAAGACTTGTGGAGAACATACCAAGACGCATGAAAGCTGTGATTAAAAATAAGGGTTATTGCACCAAATATTGATTTGTGAACTCTTCTTAAGTGTAAACATTAGTATTATGTTGTTTTAAAATGAATTTGATCTTGTTTCTTTGCATTGTTTGAGCTCTGAAAACATGGATCTTTTTTGTTATTTTGACCATTTGTCATTTTCTGCAAATAAATGCTCTAAACGATAATATTTTTATTTGGAATTTGGGGGAAATGTTGTCAGTAGTTTATTGACTCAAACAAAAATGTTCCTTTTGCCCAAACACAGACCTATAAGTAGTAAAATCAGAAAAACGGATCATTTTGGAGTGGTCTCTTGTTTTTTCCAGAGCTGTATGGATACTACAAAAATGAAGCAACATTGTCAAGAAAGTAAATGACAAAAAAAAGTAAAGAAGGGATTGCAGCCAAGCACCTATCAGCAGTTTTTTACGTTTATTTTAAAGGAGTGACTGGCTCAGTTTGTGCTACATGGCTGATGGCAAAGAAAAAGCAGAATACGTAAAGTGTGGGTGTGGTTAAGTAAAAAAAGATCGCACAAAATAAATAAAAGAGCAGACTGACAGATGATAATACAAAAAACAGAAGAACATGACGCTAAGACATTAGAAACATCTGAATCTGTAGAGAAGAGAGGCCCTCAGAGAGCTGCAGAAGCCTTACCAGAGCACACACGTTTGGTGGACTACAAATCTACTGAGCCTTTTGCCACAGAGCTGGACACTCCTTCACTCCTTCACTCCTTCACTCCCCCTTTTCCAAGCTTTTCTTCTGTGTGCCAAAGCAGTTCTACCCTTACACACACTCACAAACACACCTGTGCGCTTACTGATGACCTCGACCATGGTTGACGGGAAGTAGCCCACTCTGTCATTTCCTGTCCGGTTGTCATGGATACAGCCTTTCCAGCGGCCGTCTGGGTGTTGCTCTAAAACCTGTACAAACAATACAGAAAGAAATGATTGTATTTTTATATATGTTCCTGAATTCTTTAAAGGGACAGTGTGTAAGATTTTTACCCGTTAATTACAGAAATTGAAGATACCCATTAAAAAATACAGTGTTTTCCAAGCCTTTTCACTTCCATCATGAAATCAAAGTATTCTTTTGGACTTAGATATAGTCACATAAAAGGGGGATCTTCCCCATGCAGAGGCAGCCATTTTGAATTCGAGAGCCGCAGAAGGACATTTGGGCTCCGCCTTCGCCTTCGGCAAGGCTCGTGGTTTTGGGTAAACAACACAAGCATGCTGCCGGATCAGACGTCGTAATGGATCTAACACGTGTTTTGGACTAAATTGTTTTACTGGATTTTATTCGCTGGATCCTTACAGACAAATTGAGAGCAAGTTTATGGTGAAATACAGAGTTTGACCTGTGCAGAGCCTTCAAAGGTAAGCTAACCTCGTTTTGTGCTTTTCCGTATAAAAGCCCCATGTGCTCGGGGAGTGACTGTTGTGCAGGGAAATGAATTGCATAGTCAAAAAGAGGAGACTGTAAGGTTTCATTTGATGTGTAGAGTGTCATGGTACATGATCGGGAATGTGTGTTTTCATGAGGAAAAGAAAAAAACGGGACCGCGTATACAGTAGCGGAGCGCGGCTCGCGACCCTCGAGGTCTGCCGTAGCTAAAACAGAAAGTGCACCATCCACCTATGCGCCACGAATTCTACACACTGGGGCTGTAAGCTATATGTTTGTATGCTTCTGGAAACTTGAATTTATCGAGGGAGAATAAAATAGATCTCCCCCAAAACAGAGAGTTAGTCATGCCCCAAATACACAGCTTCGAATTGACAGTGGAGTGCAGACGTGGTGGTGTTACCATGATGACACTGGAGTGCAGACTGGAGTGCAGATGTGGTTGTGTTACCGTGATGACATCTCCTGCTTTGATGTTGAGGCTGGTCAGGTCGTAGTTGTTGCAGTAATCCTTCAGCGCTCGGACCTGGAGAGCGGCTGACGCATCTGAACACATACAACGTCATCATATAGTTTTGTTCTGGCATAAGTCAAAGCTAACGTACTCATCGTATTAAAGGCAAATTAACGTTTTTTTACAATCTGAGCCTTCTTTCGGCAATAAAACAAGTAGTTTTACTCACCCATAGCATTTTTCTGTCAATTGGAGCAGTATCGCAGAACTTATGTTGAGCCGTTCTGTTCTAGTAATGATCCCGTATCCATTAACATGGTGCTGTATCATATGCTCGGGGCATTACTTTGCGGTGTCCAAATAACACAAACTTTAGCACTTTTCAAATCATAGAAGCCCGATGTCTTAATGTAAGATTTCGTTTGAAGGAAAAGTGGCCTGTAATCCGAGATTTAGCCATAGTTTCGAGTAGATGAGGACTCCAGTGCGCATGCGCGGACTGTGCTCTCAGCTCCCGGGACCCAAACATGAAACGCAAAGCTGAAAACTATGGATAAATCTTGGATTACAGGCCACTTTTGCTTCAAACGAAATCTTACATTAAGACATCGGGCTTCTATGATTTGAAAAGTGCTAAAATTTGTGTTATTTGGAGACCGCAAAGTAATGCCCCGAATACAAATGCTAACGGATACGCTACAACATAACTTTCTTCAAACAGCTCCAAATGACACGAACGTGATATGGGTGAGTCAAACGACTTGTTTTATTACCGAAAGAAGGCTCAGATTGTAAAATAACGTTACTTTTCCTTTAATGCCAGTTACACAAAAATAATAAAGTCTCAAGAATTCTTAAAAGTGTGTCTCTTCGTCCAGGAGACAGCGGGTGCAGTGTACCTCGGAGCAGCTGCTTGATCTCTCGACTGGCTTGTGTCGCAGTGAACTGGTAAACAATGTCCAGCGCAGTCTGGCTGTAGGTGTTCCTCACTGTAGCATTGATTCCACACTAGACACACACACTTAGCACTTCAGTAACACATAAATGTACAACTATATATGGATATTTTATGAATGTGTTCATGGAGGCATGATTATGCAGCACAACTCAGGCAAAAACCCCTCCAGGTCTTACAATATAAGGGAGGATAGCTACAAGCTAAGCTAAAATATCACATTGAAACAAGTGAATCATTTGATCAGTTCTCCCCGCAGGACACAGCTGGTCTCTCTCCTCTTCAGCTGGTCATCTAAAAGGCATGGTCACTTTCTCATACTGATTATGTGTGCTGTTTTCACAACCTCGTTTGCCTGTGAATGTCACCAGCACAAATGTGTACCACGCCTCCGTTTAACATCCATGAAGAGGATTCTTTCATGAGGCAAATGCCAAGTGTCTCATGTGCAGTTTAGCGTACCTCCAGCAGGAGTCTCACTGCGTCAGTCTTCCCACAGAGAGCTGCTTCATGCAGGGCAGTGCCTGCTTTGGTCTGCCTGTTGATGTCTATACCTGCCTGGATCAGGAGTCTGTACCAGGAGACATAGTCAAAGTGAGGGCATCGTAGACAGAAACACTTACCAAGGACTGTGTTTGCATAAAGAAAGATACATTCAAATGAATACATGGGCCCTGATATGTCTACATGAATCAACAGTGTATCCCAATACTGTATGAAGTGCATACTAATGAAACAGTAATCAACAGTTACAGTGTAAACATGTCAGATTTGAGAAAAGATGCTAATTTGCCCTGCTGTCCCAGGGCAGGTAACAGAGGCAGACTGTAATAATTGTTTCCAGCTGCACCTCTTCACAATTTAAGCATTACATTAAATGTAGCTGCACAATGCCTGTATTTTCCCACCATTTATGATGTCATACTTTTCCCTGTTGTACTAGAGGCCCTGTTTACACCTTTTTACTTATTCAGCAACAAAGGTCACTGTATTATACTTTCATCTTAAGCATAAGACGTAATAAATAAATATATGTAGATTAAATGTATTTAGAAAACTAAGCTAACATATATGTGTGAGTTTTCATACCTGATGATGTCTATGTGTCCATTCTTTGCAGCCAGATGCAGCGGAGACGTCCCATTAGGATCTGTGGTGTCTCCTTTTTTAGGCTCCAACAACGCAGCACACATGTTACTGGATAATAACAACTGCACCACCTGCGCATACAGACGTCTATATTTAAATACATGTATGTATGAAGGACTTAACCAATTATAATGTGCACGTGCACAAGATGAAGTCGAAGACCTCCTCAGTGTCGTTTTCTGTAGACTCTGTAAAGCCTCTGAATATTTCTTCAAGAGCTGACTCTATCAACATCCTTTCACCGCTCATTCATTTCTCAGCCAATCAGCAGCCTTCATTTCCCTTTGCAGACACGTGTCACACCTCTCCTCCTCCCCTCACGTCAGTACTCTACTCCATCCCCATGTCACAAACACAAACCCCTAAAACAGCTCAATATCATCTCTTCACCAAATCTAATAAACCTATTTAAATGACCCTTCCTTCAGTCATGATTCTTCTCACTAAAGTCACATCGCTCTCTGACACCATGACTCACCCCCACACGTCCGAACTCGCAGGCCAGGTCCAGGGGCGTCTTTCCTGCATTATCCACTATACACGGATTAGACTGGTGCTGCAGGAGCATCTCAGACTGGACACAAACACAGCAAAAATATATCATTTCAAAACATTGAAAAGTACAGAAGGATTAACTGTTTTATATATTTCTAAGAAACAGCAGCCTGCACCATTTGTCTGTGAACACACAGTTTGTTTAGCTGTGCACATAGTGTAATGTTTAATCAATGCTTCCAAGTATTCTAGCAGCCTTCAGCCTGGGAGCTTGTGTACACGGTACAATGGTGTGAAGCTAGGTGCTTGGAAAAACCAACTGTGCTGATGAAAAGATCCAATACTTTAAATGCAATTTCATGGTCATTTATACAAAACAATTTATGGACAGTGTTCATTATATACTGCACAAAATATCATTTTTTACAAGCTGCTTCTTCAGTTCCCAGAACTGAAGAAGCAGCTTGGATGAGCTGCAAAACGTATTCGACCAAATAAACTTTTGTCCAGCTGACAAACTGAATTTCTCCTTTTGCCACGAATATACTAGTGTTACGTAATATTCAGAGAGATGTAACTTTTGGACACACAGTGCTAATTGTACAGGCTAAAGCTGAAACAATGAGCAGTAGGCGACTCACCACGTCGTAGTGTCCGTGCTGCGCTGCCAGGTGCAGAGGGATCTGTCCCTCATCTGATTGGCCGTTCACAGAGGAGCCTGCTTTAAGCAGCATCTTCATTGGCTCAGCTCTGCCCTGCCACGCCGCATAGTGCAGCGGGCGCATCCCTGTCAACACACATCACCAACACTGAAGGAAACTGCACAAGCTCAATATACTCAAAGGTCCAGCCTGAAATGTTCTGTGCTGGAAATAAGCAAGGAACTGTGTTTTATTGTAGTGTAGCAAACATGAATAACATTTAAAATATCATTTATCAATAACATTTAAAAGTAATGATAACATCATATCAAGCAGCATTTTTCTAGACAATGGTCCATTTCTACAATTCTGTTAAGTCCATGATGCTTGAGGTTTAGACAATGTTTAGAAGAGCAGAGATGCCACATGGTCAGTTAAACAAATGCATAATCTTCTGACCTTTCTGGTCTCTGATGTCCACTGCAGCCTGAGACTCCAGCAGCAGTGAGATGACCTCCGCATTCCCATTGAGCGCAGCATGATGCAGAGGAGAAAACCTGCACACACACAATAGTAAATCTAACCTTTAACTTTCCTGTTCTTTATTTTTTTTTTACAAATGTTTAATAAGCCACATATTCAGAGGCAGTAATA
Organism: Paratrypauchen microcephalus; assembly: GCA_036785185.1. Taxonomy (NCBI): domain Eukaryota; kingdom Metazoa; phylum Chordata; class Actinopteri; order Gobiiformes; family Gobiidae; genus Paratrypauchen; species Paratrypauchen microcephalus. The sequence goes on along the minus strand of JAVJIX010000154.1, from coordinate 2,123,423 downwards.
GTGACTGTGCATGACAATGGCTGGGTACAGCAGCCAGCATCAAATGGGATCTATACAGGGCCTAAAATAGCAGAGAGCAAATGCACACAAAGCAAAAGCACTGAGTTATGTAACACCATCTGAGGCGGGAGCGGGGCAGGCAATGATATGGTGGATTTAATAAAGAACTAGGAGTTTAATTAAACATGTAATACTAAAGATGTTGAGATCAAATAAGCAGACAACATACAAAGTGTTTAAAACGTGAAGCCAACCAAGTATCTGGCACTCTGAATTCTACACATTTATCAATCTGAAAAGGACTGCTGAAAGGCGCAATGTAACGAGGAATATTTGAATCTGACTAGTGTCACAAACAAAATAGTATATAGTATAAACAAGTTTGTTTTGGTTCACTTAGGGGCTTTGCCTTTGGTCCCTTGTTCAAAAAAGGAAGGCAGCCCATATTCTTCACATTGGTGTTACACAAGTAGCAGGTGCATTTAAATGAATCAGTGTAATATAACTTTACAAAACAGGATGACAAATGAACGAAGCTGAGAAGGCACTCTCGTTTACAGTCTATCATGCACCTTCTTTTGAAAACCACCGTCAAATGAAGACAGTGAGGTGCATATTTTAAGCAGGGAGAAAGGACGGTTGGAAATATTTTTGAAGAAATTGTGAATTGAGCTATAACCTCCCTTAAACGTACAATTCTTTACTTAAAGGTCCCATGGCATGAAATTTTCATTTTCTGAGGTTTTTGAACATTAATGTGAGCTCCCCTACCCTGTTTAGGGCCCCCCATGGTTAAAAGTTGTGAAATGTCTAAACTGAGCATTTGCGATCCTTTTCTGCGTTAGAAAAAATCTGAGCTCAAACGGGCGATTTTGAACAAGGAAACTTATTGACGTCAGCTCGAAAAAAGAAATGCAAATGCAGTTCCACCCCCGTCTGTCTGTACTCAGCGTCTCTGTAAATCACGCCCACAGAGTTTGGACTGCGGAGGAGCTACGCAATGCAAAATACGTTTTTTTATTTGCCTGGAGGAACTTGCGAGTGTTTCTAGGCTCGGAAGTCCTTTATCTGAGCCTGTGGATATCTGAAACAGCAGTGGTTTAATTTTATTTTCTGTGGAAATGTGTTTATTTTTCAATGGAACGCTTCTCATCTCTCCCTCCGCGCAAAAACACGGAAGTGGGTCAGAGCGCACAGGGCACAGCTGAAAAGGAAAGAGCGGAGAGTTTGGCCACGCCCCCACCCGCTACTATAGGCCATCTCTGTCCTCCTCATTTGCATTCAAGCAACAACGCCCATAATGGAGTGTTCCAGAGAGATATTTATGACTCTTTCTCATCTTATCTCTGTTTCTCATGCACTGAGTGTTGATTTTGAAGAAGGATTCATTTACAGTATTAGGGAACCATTAAGGAGCCATATAAAAGCATCAAGAAGTACCATGTCATGGGACCTTTAAGCCATGTCAGAGATGATGTGAGTCCAAAAGGCAGGCACTTCGCAGTGTTGAATGGGAATCAAAAAGCTATTACCGTCGCATAGCGATACTCACCGCATTGTACAGTGCTTGCTAAATGCGGTGTAACTGTAAGCCATGCGTCCTAATCAACCTGCATTTGTTCATTTCTATGGCAACCGGCTCTTCTTGCTTCTCCTGCCCAGGGTTAAACCGGGATACTGTTACGGCACGCTGTCCTGGCACACAGCGCAGGGTGTGTACAGTACGAGGGGGCAGGGGAGGGAAGCCCCAACTTAATCTACGTTGTAAAAGCTGCTATGCAATGTTCATAGACTTTTCTCTGTCTCTCTTTCATCTCTGTCCACCTTTACTAAGACAAAATCACATCACATTTCTTATTATTATTACATGGTTGATCCTGTGAGCTTAAACAGTTTTCACATTTTATTTCCAAATCTTTGCAAAAGTGCTTGTGCTGCCACTGCCAGCGTGTGCAAATACAGTCGTACCTCATCTTACGAAAGACCCAACAAATGAAAATTTCAAGTTACGAAGCGCCTTCACGTTAAATTTTGGTCTCTAGATTCAAGTTACGAAACACGAAATCTCAAAAATTCAAATAATGCGCGCTCAGCCACACACATTATACGCTTTTCTCAGACTGGATTTAAACTTTTCTCACATTTGTCTCTCGTTTAAACACTCAAACTTTCATAGATTTTCAACAAAATTATTAATAGTGAAGTGTGGGGGGGGGAAGGGGGAGGGGGGAGAAAACTGCTCGGACACGTGTGATAGCGCAGCATGACCCGGCGCGGGGCTGCCAGCAGGTTTAGACCTGGACTGAACCAGGACTGGACCAGGACTAAACCTGGACTAAACCAGGACTAAACCTGGACTAAACCAGGACTAGACCAGGTGGATTAAAGCGCCGCGTGCGGGTCTATTTCCTGGTTTAGTTTCGAGTCACGGCTGAGGCGAGCAGCGAGGGGGACCGCACGCAGTCTGAGCGCATGAACGAACGCACGCAAGAGCCGCGGTGGTCTAGACCGGTCTAGACCTGGTCTAGACCAGGTCTAGAGGAGGTCTAGACCAGGTCTAGACCAGGTCTAGAGGAGGCACGGTTTGAGCACAGGTCTTGTTCATGCGCTCAGACTGCGTGCGGTCCCCCTCGCTGCTCGCCTCAGCCGTGACTCGAAACGAAACCAGGAAATAGACCCGCGCGCGGCGCTTTAATCCACCTGGTCTAGTCCTGGTTTAGTCCAGGTTTAGACCAGGTTTAGACCTTGGTCTAGACCTGGTATAGTCCACGTTTAGTCCTGGGTCTACAGTCTCTACGCAGAACACAATGTTACACTATAAAAAAAGTTACACTATAAAAAAAAAACTTGGATCGGGGCCTTGGAACGAATCAGGCTTTTTCCATTGAAATAGCTACTCAACTTACGAAAAATTCACGTTACGAAACCACTTCTGGAACAAATTAATTTCGTAAGGTGAGGTACCACTGTATAAATATATACGTGACTGAAGTGATTATTTTAGAATACACTACAATTCAAACTCTGTATCACCACAGTATAAAAGGTTTGGGCATTTTGTCCTATAAGACTTGTAAAGAAATTAATTCAGTCCCCCAAAATATACAAAGATCTGGTTTAAACCAAAGCAAATTACTAACACCCCAAATGCATTGATATGGCCTAAGTCCATACAGCGTGAAAGCAGGATCTGTGCTTCTCTATGTGTTTGTACCTTTTATAGTACATATAATATATTTTGTTTGAGGAGCACTTAATGAAATGTATTGCAGCAGCTAACTCTTACTACTTCTACTACGGTAATTCCTTCTGCATTTACTACAAAACCTCATTTAGGACCATCTTTTTTCACACACACAGAAGAAGCCACATCTAAAGTCACCACCGAGTGTGAACTTAGGCTTTCATGTTCGTTGTCATTAG